>JAZKJV010009238.1:0-29341 GCA_037367405.1 Ottelia alismoides
TCTGATTACACACGTCTTATCCAGCTTCAACCTGATAATCCTGACCCATACTTTAGTCGCGCCCATTGTTACCGCCGGTTGAAAATCTACCGGCTCGCCCTTGCCGACTTTAGCACACTTATACGAGTGCAGCCCCAAGGTGGTGAAGCATATTATTGGCGTGCCATCACTCGCAGCGACCTCAAGGAGTTGCCCGCCGATATTTGCAACGACCTTCGCGAAGCCCGCACACGCGGCTCGCAAAAAGCCGACGAGCAATACAAGAAATTCTGCAAGTGATTGGGTGAACTCGAACATCTAACAACAATGAATCCTCTTGACGAATACATCTGCTCGCTCACACCGGAGCAATCGGCATTAACGGAATATGTGCGTCGTATTATTCTTAGCTCACATCATGGTATCGAGGAGGATATTAAGTATGGTATTCCATTTTTCATGCTCAACGGTTGGCTCTGCTACATCAATCCTAAAAAACATGAACTCGATATTGGCTTCCCGCGCGCGCAACATTTTCACGACCCTACTGGCGAGCTTCGCCAAAAAGGTCGCAAGATGGTGAAGACACTCAGCTATTCCTACACAGCCGATATTGATCCCAAAGTCCTGACTCTGATTTTGCAGGAAGCTATTGCTGTTAATCTTCAGTGGAACACAAAGCAACGAAGCTAATGCACGAGGTGTCGCGTTACGCCATAGATTCACGCATGGATGACGACTTTATGTTTAGTAGTATCGAATGTAAAAGTATAACGAGTATGCGTATAGCGGAAGAAGCGTTTACCCGATATGCAACTTCACTACTGGAGCAATGTAGTTGGGTAAGCGGAGCTGGCACAATGAATCACTAAGCGGCAGTACGCTGAACGTCAACCATAAGTATGCTCGCCGGTCGCCGTCTATCAATAGGCGAATACCGTTCTCGCAGAGGGAAACTCTATTTTGCTTCGCAACCCGCAGATGTCGAAACGATGCCACTCTACGGAGCTATTCACAGTTACACTTAAAACCACAAGCACACAAACAGAACTACAAACTACTTCTATGTTGATGTATAAACTTAGGTGATAAATTACACGTTGACAATGTTGGAAAAAGGTACGAATAAATTGGAGCGTTGATAGCTATTCTCCGTGTATTTTGAACGTAGCAAAGAGCTTCAGTATTGAAAATAGATATCTATACGCTGGAATACGAATGAACAGAAAGCAATTTTTAACGTCATTAGCACTAATCCCATGTGCCGGAGTAGTTATGAAACTGAATGAATTACATGCTATGACAGTTCCTTTTAACAAAACAGAGAAAATGCCTGTATTGTTTTTAGGGCATGGAAGTCCGATGAACGCTATTGAAGAAAATGAGTTCGTGCAGGGTTTTAGAACTATCGGCAGAGAAATATCCAAACCAAATGCGATACTATGTGTAAGCGCACACTGGGAAACAAAAGGTACGTATGTAACTGCCATGGAAAAACCAACTACTATCCACGACTTTGGTGGATTTCCAAAAGCACTTTTTGATGTGCAGTACCCTGCGCCGGGAAGCCCTGATTTAGCAAAACAAGCAAAAGCACTTATCAAAAAAACAACTGTTGGTTTTGATAATTCATGGGGGCTTGACCATGGCGCATGGAGTGTGGTAAAACACCTTTATCCTAATGCTGACATTCCTATTATTCAGATGAGTTTAGACTATACACAACATCCTCAGTATCACTACGATCTTGCTAAAGAGTTAAAATCACTCCGAGAGAAAGGTGTGCTGATTATCGGTAGTGGGAACATGGTGCACAATCTTGGAATGGTAGAATGGAAAAGGTTAAATGAATCCTATGGTTATGATTGGGCGTTAGAGGCAAATGAAAAAATGAAACAGTATATCTTGAACGACGACCATCAATCCTTGATTAATTACAACAAACAAGGAAAATCTTTTCAACTGTCTATTCCTTCGCCCGAGCACTACTTGCCACTGCTATATGCTTTGGCATTGAAAGAGAAGAATGAAGCTATACGCTTCTATAATGACAAACCTATTGCGGGATCATTAAGCATGACAAGTGTAAAGATAGATAAGGCGTAAACAGAACGTAGATTCTCGTATTTCACAACTACTCTTAGCTCACTCTTTATTACAACAGTTACACGAACACCTGTGCTGTGTTTTCCATGGTTGCTATGTCTCCTCATTTTGTTTGACTCGATAATCATCTGCCGATAATGAAAGCTGTATCGCTTCTCAGCGAATGGCAGCTTTGCTTTCTGTAATGCGATAAAATTGGGAGGTATTGACTTCCTCATTTACGATCACCACGTACACGATTAGTAACTGTATCGAAATGACAAAGGGCACCATGGTTAATCCATGATGCCCTTTAACTGTTAGGTGATGGCATTGATTATTTCAGCTTTGCAATCTTCATTGCCTCGGGGAAAAGCGTCAATGCTTTTTGTAACTGTTTGTCCACTCCGGTGTAGGCAGCCGCCGAACCATTGGTACTCCATATACCATAGGCAACACGCGCCTTAAGCTCGGTGCGGATAAAGTCCTCATCTTCTTTATAGCCCTTCTCGTCCCACTCAACCTTTTTAGTTTTTGCCATATCGCGCAAGCCCTGAAGCATATCTTCGCCCACAGTAAAGCCACGCATAAACGCACGGAGATCACTACCATACTTAGCACGGAGTTCAGCACCGTGGTCTTTCATGTAGGTATTCACAATGTATTCGTGAAATACATTCTTAGCGCGAAGCTGACGGCTAAACATATTAATAGTATCGCTCTTGACGATGTAGTCGGGTGTGATACCACCGCCGCCAAGAATTGTTCGTCCGCTTAGGGTTTTGAACTTGGGCTTCAATGAATCTTTTGTATCGGTGTTATGAGTGATATTCTCACCTTCTTCGCCTTCTTCACGTCCAACGCCACCATAGTATTTCGATTTATCCTTGTATGGGCGTTGGATAGAGCGACCCGACGGTGTGTAGTAGCGCGAAATCGTGAGGCGGAAAGCAGACCCATCACCCAATGGATACTGACGTTGTACAAGACCTTTTCCAAAGGATGTTTCGCCAACCACAAGTCCGCGGTCAAGGTCTTGAATAGCACCCGAAACAATTTCGCTAGCCGATGCAGAGCCACCATTAATCATCACCACCAATGGCATTTTCTCGAACTCACCGCCGCTTGTTGATACAAGCTCTTCGTCGAAGTTCGCCTGACGACCTTTGGTGTACACAATCTTATAGCCGCCCGGCACAAACTCATCAGCAATTTTATATGCTTGATCCATGTAGCCACCCGGATTATTCCGCAGGTCAAGGATGAGTTTTTTTCATACCATCATTCCGGAGTTTGCGCGCTGCCTCCATTACTTCGTCGTACGTAGTTGCAGAAAAACGATCACGGCAATAACGCCTACATCATTCCCTTCTATCATATAGGACGCACTCACGCTATGAAGAGGAATCTTGTCGCGTGTGATGGTGAATTCAAGAATCTTTGCCTCACCGGCACGGCGGATGTCCACGCGTACTTGTGTGCCTTTGGGTCCACGCAATTTTTTCGGAACGTCCTCGCGCGTAAGACCAATAGCGGACTGTCCGTCAATACGAACAATTTTATCTCCGGCAAGAATACCAAGTGCCTCGGATGGACCGCCGGTAATAGGAGTAACAATGGTAATGGTATC
This sequence comes from Ottelia alismoides, assembly GCA_037367405.1. Taxonomy (NCBI): domain Eukaryota; kingdom Viridiplantae; phylum Streptophyta; class Magnoliopsida; order Alismatales; family Hydrocharitaceae; genus Ottelia; species Ottelia alismoides. Next base: position 3,695 of record JAZKJV010009238.1, read on the forward strand.
GTTGAGAATATCGAACTCAACACCAACACCCTCGAAACTTCCTTTGAAGTCCTCTTCTACTTTTGTCAATTCTTTAGCGGGGATATAGACCGAGTGCGGGTCAAGCTCATTAAGCATACCCTTTATTGCAGCTTCGGTGAGCTTTTGCGTATCGACGTCATCGACATAATTTTTCGATGCCATATTGAGTATAGCACTGTACTTCTGCACTTGGTCGTAGATATTGTCGCCCGAAATAAGTTTTGGGCTGACTACTGCGCCAATGCCAATGCCGCCCAAAAGCACGGCTGCGCCGATAAGGTAAGTGCGTAATCGTGTTGGTTGTTTTGCCATAGATTGAAAAACAAATAAAAAATGATGTTCACAAGCGAATTAGAATGCACAGTAATCGATGTTCTTATCGTCCGCTTACGGCTGCGGCTACAATTTATGAAGAAAACCGATGTCCGGCGCAGCGGCAAGTGCCACGGTACATGTTACCAATGCAGAAATAGCACTATTGTCCCTGCCCCGTGATAACGATTAGTAACGACGATTGGTTGCTTTGTTTTGGTGTAGATAACATCTGTTTAACACAATTATTACCGCATCTGTGCTTGTGTATCATCACATGTTTCGGTAGGTAATAAGTAAGAGTTTGCTACCCCTTCTACGCCGATGCGAGCCACTTCTCACATGGCAAAACATACCTCTTGCTACAGGTATCAAGGTCAAGAGGAAGAAGATGAGCTAAAAGGAGAGGGATATAGTTTGAATTACATGTTCCGAATGCACGATTTACGTTCCGTCATGTGTTCAGCGAAGCACACATGACGAATATCACATAACCGCCACCCGCCGCGTGGGCGCAAAGCTCTACGAACTCACCGACCACTTGGGAAATGTGCGGGCGGTGATTGGGGATCTAAAGCTGGCAGATGGCAGCAGCTACAAGGTTGACCTAAAATCCTACACGAACTACTACCCCTATGGCATGGTGCAGCCACTGCGGGAGTGGACACAAGGCGGGAACTACCGCTACGGCTACAATGGGATGGAGGAAGACAATGAAGTAAAAGGAGAGAACAATTCTTTAAGCACGTATTACCGATTATACGACCCACGTTTGGGCTTGTGGTTGGGCATAGACCCCGTGGTGCACGAGTGCGAGAGTCCCTACTCTGCCATGAACGGCAACCCGATTCTCTTTGCCGACCCAAGTGGCGCGGAAGGCGAGATACAGGAATTCACATCAGATGAAAAGAATCCGAACAAGAATAAAGACCTTGCCAATTTGCCTGAAGGAAGTTTGATAAAGTACAATGGTGTAGATGCACAAAAGATTAATGGCAAATGGGCTAGAATTGGGAAAACCTCCGCTGTAGACATAGTAGAGTCAAAGCCGAGCGCAATAGAATCCATAGCACAGGGAGTAATGGATGGTTTGTCGGACAATCTCAAAGGCATAGTAGAGCATCCCGATGAAGCAGTGAAAAGTATGGCGATGGGAATGATCCAACCGTATGTGGACTTGTACAAAAATCCAACCGACATAGAATCCTATCTCAAATTGGTTTCGCATACAATGCCAGCAATGGAGATAGCACCAGTAGTATATGATGTAAGTAAAAATCTATGGGCAGGAGATAACTACGGTGCAGGGCGAGTAATTGGTGAGAAGATAGCGCAGAAGATAATTCAGTTGGCAGTTATTTTAGCAACGGAAGCAGGATCGGCATATTTTAGGTCGTTGAATCCGAGAGGTATAACGAAGGGCAAAGTAAAAGCGCAGGTCGTTGACCAATCGGCAGGCAGTGAGACGCTGAATGATATGCCGTATTCATCTCCCTCGCAAACAGCACCAGCGCAAGCAGCTAAGGGGGGAAGTAACATTGCCTTAGGAGTTAGAGAGCATCTTGGAAGTTTTGCAATTAAAGTTGGTGGTACCACTTGGGAAACTTGGGGGACTAAAAATTTTCAATCTCAGTTTTTAGAAACAATAACTAATTCAGCCAATAAAATTCATTTCAATCTTGACGGTATTCCTAATGTTTGGAAAGCAGTAGGCGATGGTGCCAAAGGCTTTGGGAAAAGTGAGCATGTGACAAGTTGGGAATTGTATCAAATATATTCTAATCCAGGAGCATTACAACGTACAACATTTTATTTAGACGGGAAAGTAGTACCAAGTCCATTTTAAAACGAATAAACATGAATAAGGAAATTTTTAAATCAGAAAGATACTTTACCGTTTTTGACTATTTCATTAGTCACGGGCAACTACTAATTAGGTCTGATAGAAGAGAAGGACAGAGTGAGAATATTGATGTAATTTTCTTTGATACGACTTTTGTTCAATTATTTACGATGTTAAATGGGTTAACAATTAGCATCGTAAACAAAGATTTAATTGGAAATTACGATTCTGTCAACAAATACTTAAGTCAAGACAATTCCAATTTGTTTGAATTAAAAAGCGGAAGAGAGACGTACTATATTGCCGCATCCTTTGTTAAAGTGTTTGAAAATGATTTAGACTTCAATGAAACAAGTTTAGGGATGGTTTATAAAGGGCGAGATAAAGAAATAGCAGGAAGTCGCTAAGGGGGTATTAATGCTACAGGGCAATCACATCATTTACTTTCAAATAAAATTGTAGGAGCATTAAATAAACATCCATTATTGAAGGGGGCATTTTCAAGAGAAGATCCAAGATTTATTTTCTGTCCCGTCAGAAGCTCCGAAGGGACTTCTGACAAGAAGCTACCCGCCGCGTGGGCGCAAAGCTCTACGAACTCACCGACCACTTGGGTAATGTACGTGCGGTGATAGGGGATATAAAGCATATGTGAAATAGCGGTCATCTCAAAAAGCGTTGTACGATTTCTTGGCTCATTTCAACCGCACTTCTTGTAGCATTATGGCTATGAAGAATCTTCTGTGCCTGAGCTAAATCCACATCATAGATACACCGAAGTATCTTGAGCATATCTATGGTACGTACATTCTCGCTCACCATGAGATCAATCAATTCGTGCGGATGAACATTATTCTCAAGAAAGGTATCGCGTTTGTTGTAGAACTGGTTGACTATGGGATTTTGGTCAGTTGCACTCAACGTATATCAAGGTATTGTAATGGGGGTGGTGTATTGCAGTGTTACACACAAAAAAACCGCATCAATACTTGATTCTTGATGCGGCTGCTGTTGGGCAGTGCTTCCGAAGGGACTCGAACCCTTGACCCACTGATTAAGAGTCAGTTGCTCTAGCCAGCTGAGCTACGGAAGCGCGCAAAAATACATCCATCGCCGATTCGCCAAAGAAGAAATCTTGCGTTGTACTACTGCGAGTAGTACTGCCGTGCCACTCTGCGTATTTTCGTGCCGTTCATGCGCACATTGCCTTTGGGCTGTGCGCTCCTGCGTATTCATATTGCCAAACCCATTATGCCATTTTCAATTCGCCCTGTAGCAACCTCATCCGATGTTATGCGCTTTATTAAGTCGCAGTGGAATTTTTATACCGGCGATCCAAACTTTGTCCCACCAATGATTATGGATAGGAAAAAGTTGCTTGATACGAAGAAGAATCCGTTCTATAAACATTCTCAAATGCAGCTCTTTCTTGCCGAGGAGAACGGTGTGGTAGTTGGGCGTATTGGTGCGATTGTAAATGATAATCACAATGCTACCTACAACGACCGCGTGGGTTTCTTCGGCTTTTTTGAGTGTGCGGATAGACAGGAGATTGCCAATGCGCTGTTCGATACTGCATGTGCGTGGCTCAAAGAGCGCGGCATGACGCATGTTCGCGGACCGGTGAATCCATCCATGAATGACGAGTGTGGCTTGCTGGTAGATGGTTTCAATAGTCCACCTGTTGTCTTGATGACCTATAATCCCGAATACTATGCGCGATTGATAGAAAACTATGGCTTTGCCAAAGAGATGGATATGTATGCCTATTTGCTGAAGCAAGAAAATTACAAAAGCGAAAAAATGGTACGACTGCTCGATCTTGTAAAACAACGTTCGGGAGTTAGTATTCGCTCGATGAACTTCAAGGACAAGACGCAGTTCAACCGCGACGTGCGCACCATCAAGGAGATTTACAACAGCGCATGGGAGAAAAACTGGGGCTTTGTCAAATTCACCGACGAAGAGTTCGATTACCTTGCTGCCGACTTGAAGCAAATTGCCGATGAGGACTTAGTATTATTCGCCGAAGTGGAGGGGAAAGCTGTGGGATTCTGCCTTGCCCTTCCCGACATTAATCAAACGCTTATTCATAATAAAAAGGGTGGCTTGATAGGTGGAATATGGCATCTGCTTACCAAGAAAAAATCCATCAATCTCTGCCGGATTATTGTGCTCGGACTGCTGGAAGAATACCGCCGTTCCGGTATTGATATTGTTCTCTATGCCGAGGTAGGTGCACGCGCATTGAAGAAAGGTATGAATGGCGAAGCATCATGGATTTTAGAGTCGAACGATGCGATGAATAAGGCAGCCACCCACACGATGAATGGCGACCGCTATAAGACCTATCGCATGTATCAAAAGTCGCTGTAATAGAAAAGAGATTATCGGCGCAACTGACCAAACACCGACGCTGCACCAACGCCAACAATGCTGTCGTATCCACCAAAGGAAGGATCGCGGTAGTATATAAAGGCAATGAAGGTATGACCTGCTCCGGCGTTGTTTCCCTCAAACTCCTCAAAACTCATGTTCTCGATGATGCGGGTGTCGGCATTTTCGCGTCCTGTGGCGTAGCAATAATTATGGCGTGCCCGGCGAATCCATTGACGCAATCTATACAAGCGGTTCTCTTCGTCGTAGCGCATTTGCCACTCGGCACTCGTTTGCCAGTTATTGAACGAACCAATCACAAACACATCGTCAGGTGGGAGTCGGTTTTCGGGGTCGAGAATAAATTCGATAGGAACATAATCATCATCCGACATAGAGATGCCCCGTGTACTCATTGCTCCATCATCGGCGCGGAGTAGGAAGCCGCCATTGCGGCGAAGGTCGGAGAGTGGCAGTCGAATAGGTACCGTCGAGCGTGGGAATAATCCCGTCTGCGTCATGTCCAACACACGATAATCATTTTCGGCGGGAAGCTGCTCCACGCGAAACCGTTTGCCCGATGATGCTAAGCCACGAACAGTAGGATTGATACCAAACCTTCGCCCTGTTGCTCCACTACTATTAAACGAACCAAACGTCTGCGAGGCAATAAATGGCTCATTCCAGCGATGATTGCGATAAAACACTGCTGTGTGAAGTTGCACATCTGCAATACCCGGATTGCCACTTGCGGTGGCTTCCAAGCTAAGCGCTACCGGACTTGCTCGCCGAGTTGGTTCATAGAAATCGTTAAAGACATCCACCATGCAATCCATCGCATAATCAAGAGCAAAGAATCGCGCTTCGGCATAGAGTGCGGTATCACCAAGCTCGCGAAATTGTACTTTCCAATTGCCACCATAAGGAATACGAATGGTCTCGTTGGGAAAGGTAAGTGTGCCTCGATATGAGTAATACCGCGATACAGCCGGAGCCATCACCCATTGGATATTGGTAGTGCGCATGAAGGCAATGTCGTTCAAAAATCCGTTGCCATCCTCGCGCCAATCGGCACTGCAATGCACAAACGTTGCAACAAACGTGGGTGGAATACTTGCTTGAATATCCATCTCCACCGTTATGCTTTTCTCGCCGAATATTGGGAGTGAAGTGGAGCGTTGGCGCACCAAGAGAATAGGTGGAAGAGTTTCATTCGCACCGCCATAGATACGTACAAAGCGAACAACCGGAGGAAAGGGAATGTCGGCAGAATCTAATGGCGCAGAAACGCAGCACGGAGTAAGCAGAAGGCAAAGAAAGAGCATGGCAAGAATGCTGATTCTGTTGCTGAGGACTAAAATCTCCAATAAAGGGTTGTATGCCATGAAAAAAGATTGTAGGTTGCGGTCACATGTTGGTTTTCTCACACTGCTAAAGTACTATGGTTATGAGTCGTATGCTACAACGCGCCGCAGCGATTGTTATTCTTATTCTCCTCGAAATTATCACTTCGCTCTCTGTTAGCGCGCAAGGTATTGATCCGCGCAGCACAACTATTCCCTCGTTTTTTACCAATAGGCGAATGGGCTATCTCTCGGATGCGACATCGGTCGGTTGGAATCCCGCGTTGCTCGGCATACGAAACGCCTTCGATATTATCCTCGCAACTCCACTTAACTCAAGTTGGGATGCTTCTACTACGTATTCGCGCCTTAATGCGTTTGCAAAGTTTGGTCCGGTGGGATTGGGGTACGTGTTCAAGCGCGACAGCACCTTGCCTTCGCAGTACTTCGTCGGATTTGGCTTGCCGCTGAATAAGAAAAATACATTGAACATGGGTATTAGTGCCATGTATCAAGAACTCCGCGTCGGGCAATTAGCCGACAAGCTGCGTGGCAATCTCTCGGTGGTCTATATTCCAACCAAGATGCTCTGGCTATCGGGCGGTCTTTCCTCAATTCATGGTGGCGCATACGATAATCTGATGGGTAGTTTCAGCGCAGCGTTCACACCGGTAGATTGGTTTGGGCTGCATGGTAATTTCGACTTTACCACGAAAAACGAACTGATACCACTTTTTGCCGACGGCATCAACGCCCAAGTAGGATTGACTCTTTCGCCGTGGGAGAACGTTGTTCTTTCGGGAATGTATAATCCCTCGATGCGATTAGCACGAGTAGGACTTGAGCTTAATCTTGATTCTTATGGCTTTGGATATATCCGTGCCGTGCCGGAAAATGGTATTGGTACTGATGCCATCTTTGCGCGCTATCAAGACGACCGCTTTATGGATTTGCCGACCTATGTTGCCTCGCTTTCGGGTAGCTCAATAGATGGCTCTGCTTCGCGCGATGCTTCGTGCCGTCCGGAACCCTATAAGTGGACACGCGGCACCGACCAAGTGATGGGCTCATCACTGATGAACTTCATGATGAATGCCGGAAGTGAATACACCAACCTCTTCGCAAAGCTGCAATCGTTAAGCACCGACCCTGATAAACTCTATGCCGCGATTGGAGAAAAGTATTACGGAGTGAAGCCCATTGCCACCGATGGCGGGCGACCATCCAATCCAACAATAGTTCGCTCGCGTCAGGGTAATGCAATTATCGTAGATTCTACCAGCAGCAACCAAACTGAAACCACAGTTATCTTTCGGGTGCGCGATGCCAATAATCGCAACACCGGCGGCTTGAAGCGCGACAACTTTTTCCTTGACGACTCAACAAAACAGATTACCAACTTCGCGCAGACCGCCTCGCAAAAGCGCGTTGCTGCCGACTTCATGATCCTCATGGATTGCTCCGGCTCGATGAGTACAAGCATTGCGGCTGTTCGCACCAACGTCGAGAACTTCTCGCGTACACTTGCTAATCGCAACATTGATTATCGCATCGGCGCAATTCTCTATCATCAGGATGTCTTTGCTACGCTGCCACCAACAACAAACCTCAATGAGTTCTCTACCTTCTTCGCCCAAGCTGCGGCGATTGGGCGAGATGAAATTACTAGCGAAGCAATTATGAGATCGGCGGACATTCCCTACCGGCGCGACGCGGAGAAAATTGCTATTCTTATTACCGACGATTGCTCGATGCAGGGCAACACTGAGTACACCGAGCAAGACCTGATAGAGCAACTCTGGAAGAGCGGTGTTCGGCTTTATGGTGTTATCAATCCTACCAACCACAATGCAGGATTTACCACACGCCTAACCTTGGGTAAGGAGTATAATATCAAAAGCCCATTCAACTCTATTCTCGATGACATCAGCGGTGAGATTACTACCACCTATCAGCTTACCTACAAAGACAAACCACCTGTGGCAAAACCAATTCCGCCGAAAGTGATTGTGCGCGGAACGGTACAGAGCGAAAGTGGCTGGAACCTTGCAGCAAATCTTGAAGCAATTAGTGGCACCTCGCGCCAAACCTACAAAACCAATCCACTCAATGGCGAGTATGAACTTGAGGCGCAGCAAGGCAAGCAGCTTGAATTAACTGCGACCGCAGACGACCATCAGCCCGATAAAAAATCACTCGCAATTCCGGTAGCAACCAAGAACGATACTATCACGCAGAACTTCACCTTGCGCCAACCGAAGACAGTACTAAAAGGCGTAGTGACGGATGAAAACAAAAAGCCACTACAAGCAAAAATCAAAATCGAAGATGGCACCACACTCGCGCTTATCCGCGAAATAGAAACCAACGCTGCCGGAGCGTATTCCATCGAAATCCCCGAAGGCAATCTCTACCGACTAACGCCATCGGTGAAGGAGTATATTCCCACACCCGCTGATGTAGATATGCGGACCACAAAACGAGGTGCAGTCGTAACCCAAGACCTTATGCTTACGAGCATTGCTACTGCCGTTGAGAAAGGACTTACTTTCAAACTCAAGAACATCTTTTTCGATACAGGCAAGTGGGAACTCCGCTCTGAAAGTTTCGAGGAACTTGGCAAGCTCATCGCCTTTTTGAACGAGTATCAAACACTTCGTATGGAGATAGGCGCACACACGGATAACGTTGGTAAAGATGATGCAAACATGACGCTCTCGCAAAAGCGCGCACAGTCGGTGGTTGACTACCTAAAAGGTAAAGGCATTGCTGAAACGCGTATGAATGCCAAGGGCTATGGCAAAACAGTTCCTGTTGCCACCAATGACACACCCGAAGGCAGACAACTGAACCGCCGCGTGGAGTTCAAATTGGTGAAGTAGGAGGGGAGTTTCATTCACCGAATTCCAATTATGATTACCACCCCTACTGCGAGCGAACGGTAAAGAGAAGTCCGACAATGACAATGCACGACACTGCTACAACAAGTGGTTCGAGAACGTCGTCCCATGCTGAGCGTGGACGTGGAGGAACGGGCGCACTCGTAAAGTCCTGTTTGGGAATCTCGACCACCGGCACATCGTCGCGCGCAATTGCATCTTGGTGTTGTTCTGCAATAGTAAATGGCGGCGCAGATCCGCTTTGAATGCGGAGTTCTACCCGAACAGTGCGGAGTAAAGAATCGGCTGATGATGGATGCACAGCATACCGCACACCACATTCACTAATTCTAATATCACAGCGTGGAGCAAGAGAATCATTATGGGTAATACCCCGTAGTGCTGCTGCTTGCATAAGGTGCTGCCGAACAACCCATGTGTTGGTTCCTTCACTTACAATCATATGTAGGCGCTGATTCGGCAGAGCAGGATGGGCAAACAGGGACTTCGCCGCACGAATGCACACCGTATCCACTAAGGGAAAATTACGGGCAAGAGGTGATTCTGTAGCTGTGCAAGGCAACGCAAGACGCATTGCAAAAAGCAAGAAGCCGAGTATGATACGTGTATATGGTTTGGTAATGTTCATTTGTGCTACACAAAGTTAGTCGGCAGACGCTAACTTCGCATCGAACTGTTCAGTTAACACCGCGTATTCACCGCGCTTATGGTTACCAATACATAGTCATCACCACTGCATGGCATTACTTCGCATAGAGAAGGTTGTACACTCGCTCAGCGCTGCCGAACGAACGGCGGTAGAGCGTGCTATTAGCGAACATCATCGCCGCGAAATGCAACTACTATGGCGAGAGGTGAGTCGCATTGCCGATACTAATCAGCTCTTGGAAGACAATAAAAAAGATGTGTACAAAGCGGTGTACGGCAAGCGGTATTCTGAAAAAAATGACTACCTGCTTCGCAACGAATATCGCCTATTGCTCAATAAACTCTATTCAGTTATTGCTGCCTGCGAGCGTGATGATCCCGTTAGTGCTAACCCCTTCGATGAAACTATCGCACTGCTGCGTGCCTTGATGAAGAAACAACTATGGCAAGAGTTCGATGGTATTATGGAAAAGACACTCCTACGCGCCCGCGAATGTTGCGACCAACGAAGTTTATTACAATTGATGCAATTGAACATGGCATCGGTTTCGCAACGCGGAGCTATATCTCACGAACGTATGCTTGGCTTCGTGGAACGATTGGACGAAGAGCTGGCAGAGTTGAAAGCATTTTACGTGAGTGAGTCGCTGCGAATTGGCGCATTGCGAAGTGCCGCCGAGCATACAATAACGCTCTTTGGTTTCCCTTATACGCCGCGCCCGGTGGAAATCGAAAACGACTTTACCGGAATTACATCACCGCTGATAGAATACTATGAATTGAAGGCGCGTTCGCTAAAAACATCAACCCCGCCACAAGAAAAAGTGGCTGCTGCACAGAAGGCGGTCGAGATACTGATGTCACTCTCGGATGAAAACATATCGCTGCGTCGCGAGCGGATTATCGCACACTCAAATTGTGGTGCATTGCTTATGACAGTTGCAAATGATTATCCTGCTGCTGCGGCTATGAACCTTCGCGCATTAGAACTGATGAAGCAGTACCGTTTGGGCGAAATTGACGTGCAGGTATATTACAACTATTGCAGTGCGTTGATGAAAAGTAAAGAGTATCAAAACGTGCTGGATGCCATAGGCGAGCACGAAGAAAAGCTATTGAGCGATCAGCGCGTTGGTTTCCGCTTCAGTATTCTGAAAACATTTGCGTTGATATTTCTGCGTGACTGGCAGACCGCCATGAAAACATTACCACAGTACATCAACCGTTATCCCGAAAATGAATATCATTATGCGTGGTTTCAACTCTCGATTCTTGCATACTTACGTGGCGACCCCGAAGATGCGCTCCGCGAAATCCAGAACTTCGCAAAACGATTCAGTCGGCGCAATTTGGAAATCTTGCAACCTCACCAACACGAGCTTGTTAATGCATTCCGTTCATTCTACCATGCAGTGATAGAAAAAGACGACACCAAACGGATGCGGAAGTTTCTTGATACCGCAAAGAAGAATCTCAACAAAGCTCAAAGCACCGGTATTTTTATTCCCGACTATCTGCCGATAGTATGGCTACGCGGTGAGTTGGAATCACTTGATAGTCGCTAATACAGCATTGACTGACTGCGTAATTTTGTGCAGAGAACAACGCGCTGCGGACGGACGCAGAAATAACTCCTCAATCAAAAGCAAAAGAAAACCGAATGACTATACAAAACGACACCGCCGCAGTAGTAGAATACATTGATAAGCAAAGTGGAGGCAACCTGCGGAAGAAAAATGACCTTGCTACCTTGCTTGAACTTGCAGCCCAACAAAACAATGCTGACGTAATAGCTCGCCTTGCCTTCGATGGTACGGCATTATGGAACGTCTTCTCTATCTTGCGAAAGCAAACGCCACAGAGCGAGGGATACAAGCAACTTGAATCTGAGTTCGCCTCTTCACTTGCCTCGTTCCGCGAGGGAATCGCCTTGCTGATGGATCATGCCGATGAGGTAACTCTCCAGCGTTTTCACGACATTTATCTGTCGCTTGGCGGTGGAGTCATCCGCAATCTGACCGACCTTGCCCACGACTTTGCTAAATTCAAGGAGCTACAAAATGCACAACGGCGGGGAAACTAAGAATGTAGTAGCTCAATTTTGAAATTACTTTATCTCCCTACAACGGAATATTCCCGTGCTTCTTCCATGGGTTGGTGTCTTGCTTGGTGGCAAGGAGTTTTAGTGCGCGGATAAGACGGGTGCGTGTTTCGTGTGGGAGGATTACATCATCCACATAACCACGCTCGGCGGCATCATAAGGATTGGCAAATTGCTCGTTGTATTCTGCCTCGAGTTGAGCTTGACGCGCAACTTTATCCTGGGCAGTTGCTATTTCCTTACGGAATAAAATCTCAACCGCGCCTTTTGCTCCCATCACAGCTATCTCGGCACTTGTCCATGCGATATTATAGTCACCGCGAATGTGTTTAGAGTTCATCACATCGTATGCACCGCCATATGCCTTGCGAGTAATTACTGTCATCTTTGGAACTGTTGCTTCGCAGAACGCATAGAGTAGTTTCGCACCGTGGCGGATAATTCCACGCCATTCTTGGTCGGTTCCGGGCAAGAAACCGGGTACGTCCTCGAATACAACAAGTGGAATGTTGAAAGCATCGCAGAAACGTACAAAGCGAGCCCCCTTGATGGATGAATTTATATCGAGTACACCAGCCATCGAGTTTGGCTGATTGGCTACGATACCAACGGGCTGACCATCTAACGTTGCAAAACCCACAACGATATTTGGTGCGTAGTCGGCGTGGACTTCAAAGAAATCGCCCTCGTCTATTACTTCACGAATCACCTCTTTCATGTCATACGGTTTTGTCGAGACGGCGGGAATAATCGTATCTAAACGTGGACATTTGCGCTCGGGCGAATCAGTTGTCCCTATCGCTGAATTTGGTGTGCGATTCGACTGAGGCAGGAAGGTCATCAGCTTCCGAACACTAAGCAAGGTTTCTACTTCATTTTCACAGGCGAAGTGCGCCACACCCGATTTACCTGCGTGAGTTTCTGCGCCGCCAAGTTCCTCGAATGTTACTTCTTCATGTGTTACGGTTTTTACCACTTCCGGTCCGGTAACAAACATGTATGATGTACCTTTGGTCATAAACACGAAGTCCGTAAGAGCAGGTGAATACACAGCTCCGCCCGCACACGGACCAAGTATCACACTGATCTGTGGTATTACGCCACTCGCCATTGTATTGCGCAAGAAAATATCAGCATAACCACCGAGCGAGACAACGCCTTCTTGAATACGCGCTCCGCCGGAATCGTTGAGTCCAATCACAGGCGCACCAATTTTCATTGCTAAGTCCATCACCTTGCAAATCTTCTCGGCGTGTACCTCCGAGAGCGAACCACCAAACACAGTGAAGTCCTGCGAGAACACACAAACTACTCGTCCGTTGATTGTACCGGTTCCGGTAACAACGCCATCACCAAGTGGGCGTGTTGCCTCAAGCCCAAAGCGATTAGAGCGATGCCGAGCGAACATATCCATTTCCTCGAATGAGTTTTCATCGAGAAGGATATCTAAACGCTCGCGAGCAGTGAGTTTGCCCTTGCGGTGTTGGTCGGCAATACGCTTTTCGCCGCCACCCAGCATGGCTTCACGGCGGAGATGTTCTAATTGTTCAGTACGATTCATAGTAGTTCAACGTTAAAAATGCTCGTAAAATTAGGAGAGAAACTCTATCTGCTGGTTGCAGCACAAACGCTATGCATCGCGTACAAGAGTGAGCTTGGGCGGTGGCGATACAAGAAGCGGTACATTCTCGACCAAAACATTGCTTGTATCCAAGCCATAGTATTCTTGGTGTGCCATAGCTAATCGGTTGATAACAAAATACGCATCGAGAATTAACTTCTCATTGGCGTGGAGTTCGTTGTCGTTCGAGAGGAACCGTTTGAAGAGGACAAAGCGGAAATCACCGGCGGTATTGATACGAGCAAGCGAGTTGTAGCGACTGACGATATCTATCTCGCCACGTTTAACCATTTCCTCGACCACTGTACGGAACATTACATTCAGGCGCGGCTCGATGCGGAATCCGAGGTTGAATTTCACGAAGACCACATCCACATCTTTGGCATGTTCTTCAGTGCCTTTGGCATCAAGAATCTTCACCGAGTAACTTGTGCGGAATGGCTCATCCACCGTGTTCACATTGACGAACCAGTAAATGTCGGCACGCTTAGGCGAGCGGCGGATAATCGAGTCAATAGCAAGTTGCTCTATCTCGTGGTGATTAGGTGATGCAGTAAGATAGACAAGGTGCGTGGCAAACTTCGGGATGGATTCATCGTGACTGAGTTTTTCGAGCATTGGCACGAACACATCCAAAGGAACCATTTCAGTGAGGCGACTGCGGATCTGCTTCGAGCGATAAATCACATACATAATCGTAGTTAGTAGAGCACCAATGACCAAACTGACCCAACCTCCTTCATGCACTTTAATCGAGTTTGCCACGAGGAACGAAAGTTCTACCGCACCAAAGATGCACGCGAGTAATACAATCAGGAATGGGTTGAATTTCTTCATCGCTAGATACATGGTCATCAGTACCGTCGTCATAATCATAGTAAGTGTTATGGCAAGACCGTATGCTGCCTCCATGTGCGAAGATTTTTGAAAGTATAACACAACGATAATACATCCCACCATCAGTCCCCAGTTGATACGCGGAATATAAATCTGCCCGCGTACATCAGTTGGAAACACCACCCGCGTTTTCAACCACAGATTTAGTTGCATTGCTTCGTTGATAAGGGTGTAAGAACCGCTGATGAGAGCTTGCGATGCGATGATGGTTGCAAGTGTAGCTAATCCGATTGCAAAGGGCAGAATCGGCTCAGGAACGATAGCGTAAAACGGTCGTTGTGTGAGAGGCATCCCTACATGGTTCAAAAGCCACGCGCTTTGTCCGGCATACGAAAGCAACAAGCATATCTTCACATATCCCCAACTGACGCGGATGTTGTTACGCCCGCAATGTCCTAAGTCGGAGTACAATGCTTCTGCGCCGGTAGTACATAAAAACACACCACCCAAAATCCAAAATCCACCCTTGATATTAGCGATCATATTGAAGGCATAGTAGGGATTGAGTGCAGCAGCAACGTGAGGGTTCTGAAACATCGCGATAAGTCCAATGCCACCAATGAAGGAGAACCATAATACCATCACCGGACCAAAGAACTTTCCTACCTTGTCGGTACCGAACTGCTGAAAGGTGAATAGCAAGACGATAATGGCAATGACAATAGGAACGGTTTGTAAATCAGGATAGTAAATCTGAAGACCTTCGATTGCGGATGATACGGAAATCGGAGGAGTGATAATACCGTCGGCAAGAAGGAATGCCCCGCCAATAATTGCGGGTATTACCAAGCGGCGGTCGGCGCGGCGTACAAGTGCATAGAGCGAGAAAATCCCACCTTCCCCACGATTGTCTGCTCGCAACGTGATAATAACGTACTTGATGGTTGTTTGGAACGTTAGTGTCCAAAACACTGCCGAGAGAGCGCCAAGGACAATATCTTCTTGTATGATTTTTTCGCCGATAATGGCGGCAAGTGTATAGAGTGGTGAAGTACCGATGTCGCCAAAGACGATTCCCATTGTTACCAAAACTCCCGCAAGTGTGGCGCGGCTTGCGGTTGAGCTACCGTGTGTTCCCATGAACTTAAGTTCAAAGATGAATAATATCGTGCACTCAAAGAATGCGGCGCAAACATACGCACAAGTCATACTGTGGAACGCTCCGTAGTTTCGAGGTGTTATCACCCGCCACTACAATAATTCGATGTAGTGTACCTCAATATCCAACTCAATATCTAACATCTATAGCGATAGCTTTGAATACGATGACAACCGACACAACAATACATATTAGCACAGACGATGTAGTTGCACTTAAACAATCAAAAACACAATTACCAATCCACGAACTGCTTGCCTCGCGCTGGAGTCCACGTTCCTTTGCGGAAACACCAATCACAGAAATGGACATGCACACTATTCTAGAAGCTGCATCGTGGGCTGCAAGTGGTGGTAATGGTCAGCCGTGGGCATTTATCTATGGGCTACATGGAAGTGAAACGTTTGCCACTATTCTTGCCGCACTCAACCCAAGCAATCAAGTGTGGGCGCAGAATGCAGGAGCATTAGTGCTCTGCATGGCGCGAGTAATGAACGCTGAAGGAAAACCAAGTCGCCTTGCTTTGCATGATACTGGTTCAGCAATGACAACTATGCTCCTCCAAGCAACCTCGATGGGTATTTATGGTCATCCAATGGGCGGCTACAACATGGAACAGATAAAATCGGCGTTCGGCATACCCGAGCAATACGAGACCGCTACAGTTGTTGCGTTTGGCTTTTGGGAAGCCCCGATGCACTTAGTGAACACAACCGCACGCGAGAAATCGAGCCACGTACTCGAAAGCCACTTAGTGATTATGCATTTGCTACATCGCCGTTTGGGAACTAAACAAAAGAAATGAGGTTGGTTGAATATGATGTTTGTATTCAACCAACCATCTCTGTTTTCGTGATAAATCCTTGCCCTACTTCAAACTACCCCAAGTGCTTTTTCAAGAAGCGTTCGATTATACTATACATTTCCACTTTGTTTTCCTCATTGTGGAAACCGTGTCCTTCATCTTCCTTTACAATATATTCTACATCAATTCCGCGTCCTCGTAGTGCATCTACGATTTGGTTTGATTCCTCGATATTCACACGCGGGTCTTTTGCTCCTTGGAATACCAATAGCGGTGCAGTTATCTGATGTGCGTGAAAAACCGGTGACACAGCGCGCAAGAGTTCTTCGTCGGCAACAGGGTCACCTATCATCTCGTTCGTCATATCATTCAGCGGCTTCCAGTATTCGGGAATTGTTTTACGGAAGGTGAAAAGGTTCGATACACCAACAATATCAACGCCGCATGCGTAGATGTCGGGTGTGAAGGTAAGTCCGGCGAGAACAGCATATCCACCATAACTTCCACCTAGAATAGCAACGCGCTGAGAGTCAGCCACTCCACTCTGGACAAGCCATGTTACTGCATCGGTGATGTCGTCCTGCATAGCGCGACCCCACTGGCGAAATGATGCTTCCCAAAATGCTCTGCCATATCCCGTCGAGCCACGGTAATTCATTTGCAGCACACCATAGCCGCGGTTTGCTAAGAACTGCACTCGACCATCGAACCCCCAGTTATCGCGTACCCACGGTCCGCCATGCGGGAACACTATCACGGGTAAGTTGTTTGGTTCAACACCCTTGGGCAAGGTGAGGTAACCGTGAATTGTAAGTCCATCGCGCGAAGTGTAGGTAACCGGCTTCATTGGTGCAAGGTCGTTCGGGTTTAGCTCGGGGCGTACCGAAGAGAGGAGCGTGATGGTATTGGTTAGCGCATTGTAGTGATAATAAGCACCACAATGAACATCGCTGTAAATACCGATTATGTATTGCTCTTCGTTATCATCAAAATCCAAGATGCTGTATTCGCAGTTGGCGGGAAGTTGAGCCGAGATTTTTTCGTAGAGTGATTGCTGTTGTGCATCGAAGACAACACACTCACGCTTCCATGATGTATAGCGGACTTCGGTGAGTACCTTGCGTTTGCGTGAAAGCGAAAGTGCATCGGTGTCATACTCATCATTCGCATAGATACACTCAGTTTCCTCTCCGGTTGCCGGATTGAATAGATATACGCCTGCTGTATTGCGTCCGCGATTAGAGGAAACATACAGATGGGTATTATCAAAGGTAAATCCCAATGGCATTAGAGTATCGCGGAAATTGGTTGTTGCAACCGTAAGAAAGGGTGCTTGTTCGGTCGTACGGTAGAGAATCGAGCGGTTCACACCGTCGCCCGCAAGTGCAGCACGAACATTACCATCGTGGTCAGTAATCCACCCAAGAATATTTCCGGGATTTTCTGCTACAAGTTCGTGTGCGCCTGTGGTGATATTCATACGGAACACATCGAAGAAACGACGGTCACGTTTGTTCATGCTTATCAGAATATAATCAGGAACCTCATTGAGCATATCTACGATGCCGGCTCGCACACCGTCGAATGGTGTGAGGGGAAGTGTATTCGAACCATCGGGATTACAAGCATAGAGGTGGTAATTCTCGTCACCACCATCATCGCGCAAATAGATAAGCCGCGACGCACTTGCCCATGCATAGGCAGATATACTGCGTTCGGTCTCAAATGTTGCTTGCACGGGTGCTGCCTCCGGCGAGTCGCTTGGTCGTGTGAATACATTCATGCGTGATTGCCCTTGGGGTGTTAGCGTTGGAGCCAACCACGAGATATACGTACCATCAGGCGAAATGCTAAACGATGATGCTGTTGGGTCACCAAAAAAATGTTCGATTGGAATCTGCTGCGAAGGTGCAGTGGTTGGTATATCCGAAGTATTGTTCATAAGAGAATTAAGCAATGATGTGATATGCGCGTACAATGTTCTCTACGCTAACGTAACCGTCTTATCTATCAAATCTACGGAACAGCCCATGTCGTATAGCAGAAGATTCAGTGCGGTCTCTATCAGAAATATATAGTCAACGATTGTTTGCCGTTTTTTTTAGCAAATTTTTCCTGACCAAAACCCCTATTTCGGAGAAAATTGCCTGCGTATTTGTACGTGTTTTTTTTGTTGCGTGAAAAAAAGTTCCCGCTTAACGAAAAAAATGTTTGGATAAAATGAACGAAGTTTTATTTTCGCACACAAGGGATATGCGGACGGCAAAACAGCCCCCGCAGGTGGATAGAAGAAATAAGTTTTATACAGTTTTGATGCCTCCTTTCGTTGTGGTGGTGAAAGGTGAGAAGGGGAGTGCCCCCTGACGAGTGGTGACGTCAGGGGGTATCTCACTTTAAAGGGGTACTCCATCGTTTTGTGTTGTGAATTGCGGACACAAAGTGGAGTACCCCAAGAGAATATTCATGTGCTACAAACCATATCCTATCATTTCATTGAGTATAACTTTAATTCGTTTGAAGTTTATCCCAATCGCCTAATGAATCTCATGTACGTATTGTAACTACTTGTTGTAACATATCTCCATTGGATGTTTACTACTGAGATTTTCTTTGTTTTTGGTTCTATTGTACATAATGAAATCAATGCTCACAATGTTGCTCTCCACAGAAAACTAAAAAAAACGCCTGCCGAATGATACTCGACAGGCGTTTGTCATTTTGCAAGAGAGCTTAGTGCTACGCAGATGCCATCTCGGCTACTTTCATGCGGTTTTGTGCGCGGTGCGCATTTGCCTTTTCCAAGGCGCGCTCCGACCAATCAGTCAGTGTTTCCAAGCGCTCGTTGGCACGCTCGAAGTCGCGTTGTGCTTGGGCTGCATCAATATCGACAGCTGGCTCTGCGGTCTCAACCACAATCGAAACCACATTGTTTTTTACCTCGGCAAAGCCACCATCGGTAGCAAAGTAAAGTTCGTGACCGTCTTCATCAATCACTTTAATTGCACCAATCTCAAGGGCTGAGATGATTGGTGCGTGATTGATGAGAACTTGAAACGGACTTTGCGAGCCCGGTAGCGTTACAGCTTGTGCCGCACCGCGAAATGCGACCGACTGCGGAGTAACGATATCTATTGTCAGGAGTTGTGAAGCCATAGTGTGTGGTTCTCCTCTTATGCGTTTGCTTTCTTCGCCGCATCCACAACTTCGTCCAGTGTTCCCTTGTAGGAGAAGTAGTTCTCAGGAATCTCGTCCACATCGCCGTTCAGGATTGCCTTGAAGCCAGCAATAGTATCCTCGATTTTCACATACTTGCCTTGGAATCCGGTGAACTGCTCAGCAACGCTAAACGGTTGCGAGAAGAATTTTTGGATTTTGCGAGCGCGGTACACTGTCTGTTTGTCTTCTTCCGAAAGCTCGTCCATACCAAGGATGTTGATGATGTCTTGTAAGTCCTTGTATGCTTGCAGTGTCCGCTTCACGCGCATTGCCACATCGTAGTGCTCCTGACCAACAATTAATGGGTCGAGAATACGCGAGGTCGAATCGAGTGGGTCAACCGCAGGATACAAACCAAGCTCTGCGATTTGGCGCGAGAGTACGGTGGTAGCGTCAAGGTGGGTAAAGGTATTTGCCGGTGCTGGGTCAGTCAAGTCATCCGCCGGAACATACACCGCTTGTACCGAAGTAATCGAACCGCGATCAGTCGATGCAATACGCTCTTGGAGCGTACCCATTTCTGTAGCAAGTGTTGGCTGATACCCTACTGCCGATGGCATCCGTCCGAGAAGCGCAGATACTTCCGAGCCGGCTTGGGTAAATCGGAAAATGTTGTCAACGAAGAGCAGTACGTCGCGTCCTTCATCATCGCGGAAGTATTCGGCAATAGCAAGAGCGGTGAGCGCTACACGTGCACGCGCACCGGGGGGTTCATTCATTTGACCAAACACCATCGAGGTTTTCTCGATAACTTTTGATTCTGTCATTTCAAGGAAAAGATCATTGCCTTCACGTGTGCGCTCGCCTACACCAGCAAACACAGAATATCCTCCGTGTTGCTTAGCGATGTTGTGGATAAGCTCCTGAATAATAACAGTCTTACCTACACCTGCACCACCGAAAAGACCTGTCTTACCACCTTTTGTATATGGCTCGATAAGGTCGATTACCTTAATTCCTGTCTCGAACATTTCTTTTTTGATGGAAAGGTTCGAGAATTTCGGTGCATCGCGGTGGATTGGATATCTTTTCTTTGCATTCACCGGTCCAGCGTCGTCAATAGCATCGCCAGTAACATTTAGAATACGACCAAGAACTTCCGGACCTACAGGGACAGATATTGGCGCACCTGTATCAATTGCTTTCATGCCGCGAACAAGACCATCCGTCGAGTCCATAGCAATGGTGCGAACACGGTCTTCGCCTAAGTGTTGCTGTACTTCACAAATCAACACATCTTCTTTTCCTTCCGAATTTTTGCGCGGAATGCGGAGCGCATTGAGCACGGGCGGGATTGTGCTACCAGAAAATTCAACGTCCACAACCGGACCGATAACCTGTACAATTGATCCTTCGTTCATTGGATACCTTTTCGAGAGATTGAGATAAGGGGTTTAATTGATTATCAAGATTTGACAGTATTTGCAGTTATCTACCTGCACAAGGATATGCCCAAAGCAGGTCAGCAAATGTGCGAGCCGCAAAACTACGGAACGGCGGCACAACGGCAAACAACCCGACGGCTACCCTTTGCAAAAAGAAAAACCCGCTTTCCAATCGGGAAAACGGGCTTTGAAGATTGGCAAGAGATAAAGTATAGGGTTTACTTTCCTCTTAGTAACGATAGTATTCCGGTTTGTATGGACCTTCAACCTGTACGCCAATGTAGGCAGCTTGGTCTGGCGTGAGGGTTTCTAACTCAACTCCGATTTTAGCCAAATGCAGGCGTGCAACTTCCTCATCCAAGTGTTTCGGAAGCATATACACCATATTTTCATACTTTTCAGCATTTTGCCATAACTCAATTTGAGCGAGTACTTGGTTCGTGAAGGAGTTTGACATTACAAACGATGGATGTCCCATGGCGCAACCCAAGTTCATCAAACGACCTTCGGCAAGAACGATGATTTCTTTTCCATCAACAGTATAAATGTCCACTTGAGGTTTCAATTCCACGCGGCTCGTGCCATAGTTGTCATTGAGCCAAGCCATATCAATCTCGTTATCGAAGTGTCCGATATTACCAACGATAGTTTTGTCTTTCATCAATTTGAAGAACTCACCATTGATGATATCCTTATTGCCGGTAGCAGTAATTACTATGTCAGCGCGTGGGATTGCCTTGCGCATGGTAGTAACTTCGTAACCATCCATTGCTGCTTGCAAAGCGCAAATTGGGTCAATCTCGGTAATAATTACCCGTGCACCTGCTCCACGAAGCGATGCAGCAGAACCCTTACCAACATCGCCATATCCGGCTATTACAGCTACTTTGCCTGCAAGCATCACATCGGTAGCGCGGCGGATAGCATCGACGCATGATTCTTTACAGCCATACTTATTATCAAATTTTGATTTGGTAACCGAATCGTTCACATTAATCGCGGGTAGTGGCAATGTGCCATTTTTCACGCGGTCGTAAAGGCGATGTACGCCTGTTGTTGTTTCCTCACTGATGCCACGAATAGCCGCTGCAAGTTCAGGATATTGGTCGAGTACCATATTAGTTAGGTCGCCACCATCATCTAATATCATGTTGAGGGGTTCGCCACCCGGAAATGCTGCCAGTGTTTGCTCAATGCACCAGTCAAATTCTTCATTATTCATCCCTTTCCATGCGAAGACAGGTATCCCAGCGGCTGCAATAGCTGCTGCTGCGTGGTCTTGGGTAGAGAAGATATTGCATGAACTCCACGTTACATCGGCGCCGAGTTCCACAAGTGTTTCGATAAGTACTGCAGTTTGGATTGTCATGTGCAAACAGCCGGCAATACGAGCGCCGGAAAGTGGTTTTGTTTTGCCATAACGTTCGCGTAAGGTCATCAGACCGGGCATTTCGGCTTCGGCTAGGCGGATTTCGCGTCTGCCAAATTCGGCAAGTGAAATATCTTTTACGCAGTATGCGCCTTCGCTATAGCTGAATTCACCTGCGGCTACCCGTGCAGGTGTTTGTATCATAAGCTCTAAAGTATTCATGTAGTGTGTGATTGATAATTGGTGATCTAAAGATTTAGTTTCGATACAATATGCCCCAATAATGGGGGGGAGACGACAGAGTTGTGTGTATGCGTTGCGCCTTCGACGGTAAGAGTTGTGTCGCATTGCATCTGCTCTAGAAAAAAAGGATGACCGCGCATAGGCAATCATCCCTTTTTCGTTGTGCATTTCATTGGGCGACCGACGGGGCTTGAACCCGCGACAACCGGAACCACAATCCGGGGCTCTGCCAACTGAGCTACGGTCGCCATCTACAGCCTGTGCGTGAGTACTTTACATCCACGCCAACAGGATTTGCTGCGAAGCAGGTGCAAAATTAGTGCGGTTACCAGCAGCCACAAAAGAAAAGTTGTTCATTCTTTTGTTCGGCAAAGATTCTCACACAATGTAAACACCGGGTAACTGTGGAGCAGAATAGACATAATAGCCACGTGCTTTTGGAAGAAACATGTTGCGTAAGTTGCAGTCTGATTAAATCATTGCATACAAAATTTCCCATCATGCTTCAAGTCATACAACACCAAAAATCGGGTGAGTTGCTCGTCGAGGAATTACCCACACCGTCATGCAAGCCGGGCGGAATCCTTGTCCGAACTGCTACTTCGCTCATTAGTGCAGGAACGGAACGAACATCTGTAACTAATGCGCAGTCGTCACTTATTGAGCGGGTACGCAAACAACCCGAAGCTGTGAAGCAAGTAATGGACATGGTGAAGAAAGATGGACTTGCCACAACGTTTACCAAAATTCAAAACAAGCTCGATTCCTATAAAACACTTGGCTATAGTGCTGCGGGTGTTGTTGTTGAATCGCGCTGCAATGATTTTTCCGTTGGTGATAGAGTTGCTTGTGCCGGCGCGCAATATGCCCACCACGCCGAGTATATCAGCGTGCCCAAGAACCTTGCGGTAAAATTACCTGATAGTGTAAGTTTCGAGGAAGCGTGTTATACCACACTTGGTGCGATTGCATTGCAGGGTGTGCGCCAAGCTGATGTGCGTTTGGGCGAGACTGTTATGGTTATTGGATTGGGGTTGTTGGGGCAACTCACGGTGCAGTTACTGAAATCATCCGGCTGTCGCGTTATTGGGCTTGATGTGAATGAATCGCTATTCGACCGCGCTTACCAATACGGCTGTGATGTATGTGTAAAAAGCGAAATGGCATCGGTGGCTACCATTACTGCCTTTGCTCGCGGCATCGGAGCAGATGCAAGTATTATTACTGCAAGCACATCCTCGAACGAGCCACTCGAACTCTCTCTTCAAGCACTTCGTAAAAAAGGAAAGGTGGTTATTGTGGGGGTAACGGGTATGAATCTGCCACGCTCACCATTCTACGAAAAAGAAATTGACATTCGTATATCATGCAGCTACGGTCCGGGTCGCTACGACCCCCAGTATGAAGAAGGCGGTGTAGATTATCCTGCCGGGTTTGTGCGCTGGACAGAGAATCGCAACATGCAAGCGTTTATTGATTGTATTGCTGCCGGCACTATGGATGTCCGTAGTATGACTACTCATCGTTTTGCTATTACCGATGCACAAAAAGGATATGATTTGGTAACAGGGAAAAATCCTGAACCCTCGTTGGGAATTGTACTGACCTATCCCGAACGTAAAGGCGATGATGTTCGTGCTATTACCTATAAACAAACAAGCTATACAGCGGGAACAGTAGGAATAGGTTTAGTTGGTGCTGGGAACTTTGCCCAAGGATCGTTGCTGCCGCCATTACAATCCAACAAAGCTGCAATGGTAGCAGTAAGCACATCAACTCCCGCTAATGTACACTCGGTAGCAAAGCGCTTTGGATTCGCGGTAGCAACAACCGACTCCGAGGCGGTTATAGCACATAAGGATGTATCGCTGGTAGTTATTGCCTCGCGCCATGATTCACACGGACGTTATGTAGCTTCGTCGCTCGAATCGGGTAAAGCTGTATTCGTAGAAAAGCCTCTCTGCATCAACCGCGATGAACTCGCTAACATTGACCGTATAATTGATACACGACCTGATGCACGAGTGATGGTTGGATTCAACCGACGCTTTTCAGCTCCTTTTACCGACATCAAAAAGTTCTTCGCCTCGCGTCATGACCCCATGACTATTCACTATAGGATGAACGCCGGATTTATTCCTTCAACAAATTGGATTCAAGACCCTGTGCAGGGTGGTCGTATTATTGGCGAAGCATGCCACATCATTGACTGTATGGTATATCTTACCGGAGCATTACCCGTGCGTGTTTATGCAGAAGCAATCGGTACAGCAAATACAGCAGTTATGAACCACGATACCGTGAGTATTAGTATAAAGTTTAGCGATGGTTCGGTAGGAACGGTGCATTACTACGCCAATGGCGATGCCGCAATGAGCAAAGAGTACTGCGAAGTATTCTGCGAGCAGAAGTCGGCGGTGATGGACAACTTCAAGCGTGTGACAACATTTGCAGGCAAGCGCATGAGCGAGAGGTCATACAATGGAACAAAAGGGCACAACGAAGAAATTGCTGCTGTTGTAGCTGCGCTCCGTAATGGTACTGCAATGCCAATACCATATAATGAACTTCGAGCTGTTACTCTTGCCACATTTGCTGCCGAAGAATCACTTGCTTCATCACTTCCGATTGCATTAGTCTAAGCGAGCGATATTATGGCTAAACTTGCCTACGAGGAATTAGTAGCGCTCAGGCTTACCGAGCAAGAAGTCGCACATGCGTGGCGCCATCCCGTGAGCATCATTCTTGATAACATCCGTAGCTTATACAATGTTGGTTCTATTTTCCGCACAGCAGATGCGATGTTGGTAAAGGAGCTGATACTAACGGGCTATACACCTACCCCGCCACGTAAAGAAATTGCAAAGACAGCTCTTGGCGCAGATACTACTGTTCCGTGGCGGTATGTTGCTTCTGCTGTGGATGCCGTAGTCGAGGTGCAGAGTAGTGGTGCAAAGGTGTTTGCCGTAGAACTCACTGATGATGCTCGCCGCTATGATGAATATTCACCCCATGAGTATCCATGTTGTCTTGTGTTCGGTAATGAAATAAGCGGAGTTGATCATAGCGTTCTTGCATCATGCGACGGCAGTATAGCAATTCCAATGTATGGTGTAAAGCATTCCTTTAATGTTGCCGTAGCAGCAGGTATTACCATTGTTGCAGCCGTAGAAGCGTACAGGAAAATGAGGTAGGCAAAGTTTTTAATTGAATGCATTCTCTCATATTCTTTCTGTGTAGTTGGTTCTTACCCACGCATAGATTCTATCACACGTGCAAGGATTTCTGCGGCAGCTCGGACGTCATCCTCGGTACTATAATGGCTGAGTGAAAATCGTACTGCGGCTTTAGCTTCTGCATCGCTGCGCCCCATTGCCGAGAGAACATGAGATGGTTGCATGGTTCCGCTTACGCACGCCGAACCATTCGAACAGCACACGCCATTCATATCCATCATTAGTAAGATTA
>JAZKJV010009239.1:0-182493 GCA_037367405.1 Ottelia alismoides
TGTGCGTTGGATCGGGGTATCGATCTAAGCGGCTAGATGTGGTCGGTGGAGCTCCGGCCACTAGGGCAGAGCGGGATAGGGAAAATCGACAATAATCAGAACTATGATAGCTAGGATGGTCAACTGATTATCGCAACTCGATCCCTAGCTCGAGGGTGCAGTGAAGATGATCGTCGCCTCAACCGAGTTATGACGGGCTGGGAGGCTCGTACGTGGCGACGCTCCGGCCACGTTCGTCGAGCACCGGCTACAAGCGCCCAATCGGGCACCAAAGAGGGGGTCCGATCGCTGTCACCGAGGGATTCTCTTTAGGGTAGGGTTTAGGGCTTGCGGCACGAGCTGAGGCACTGGGGATCAAAGAGGAGGAATTTATACGCATCCCAGGTCACGGGGAAGAACGGGCGCGGGCGTGTAATCTGAGGCGGATCTGATCCCTCCTAGGGATCCGCGAGGATGCTGTTAGCAATGTGAGCCCCAGGCGAACCATTTCTGCAATAAATGTTATTGTAATGAATAAATTATCAATGAAAGTTATTGATTATTTTTCACTCCCTTTCTGAGATTAAATGAATGAATGCACTATAGGGTCCCTCTGTACAATAAGGATTATGTACCATGGCCAACTTGATGATCATACAACTGTTGATTCGTGGAATGAATCATAGAGGCTGATGCTTGGATGAATATCTAAGGAGTTAGATAGAGGACTCATCAAGCATCGTCAAATGATTGTTAAGTGATGATCTCCAAACTGAGTACGAGATGGCAATCCTTTCTCATATGGTTGATATCTGACTAACCTCTTGATGCAGGTCCTCTGCATGGGAATAGTGATTCGGAGGTGTCAGGTTAGTTGAGTCAATGGGTTGACTTAACGAGATCGAGATAACCAAAGACCTATGTTGAATACTGTCACAGCATAGGCATGCATCCTCTGACCGGAGACAGATGTGTTGCTATATGTCTAAGTGTGTACATTTGGCAGACCAATAGGTTGATGACCTAACCAAGGTCTATACACCGGCGAGCTAGTGTGCATGTAAGGACATATGAGTGTTAAGATCTCTCAAAGGGATCATACAGGTTCACTTATGAACCGGGAGACATGAGCTCACTCATGAGGTATTGGGACTGATCAAATTCCATGCATGGTCGTCATGCTTTGGAAGCACGACATGAATTTGAAGGTAAGATATATGCTTTGGGAAAGCATATGATCTATACCAATTCCCAGTGACCAAGATTGAGAAACATAATGATCAAATCCTGAAGATGACAGTGAAAAAGTGATCTTTATCTTCAGAATGATCATAGGTCTTCCAGTATGCAGGATGTACAGTATTGGAAATACCTGAGGGTGATGTGATCATAAACGATTGTATAACCATGACGCTTCCATTCTGAGGGAGTGATGAAATAGGTTTGGATTTTAGTGACTCCTCTCATTAGAGAAGTGACCTAATCTTAGTCCATGAACTGGACATTGATCTGAATGAGATTCAGATGCAATGAGAAGATTAGGTCTATGGTCTTGATTTGATCAAGCATCAGTGGGAGGTCCATGGGATCTGGATTTGAGATATGATCTCAACATCCAAGTCACTATACATGGAACAATACAATCGCCCTGTCCTTATCTCCAAGTATCTGCGGAAAAATCACATTATTCTTGAAGGGTTCAAGAATAATTCCATGGATCCGAGCAATGAAGAATTGATGATTAAATGTGATTTAATCATTTTGATGTGTGAAGAAATTATCCAATATAATTAAATATGATTTAATTATTATCAATAAGAATAATGTGGATAGAAATATCCAATTATTCATAATATATTATAAATGTGATTTATAATGTATTAGAGAGAGTTAATTATAATTTATATTTGTTGATTGTGATTTATAATGTATTGGAGAGAGCTAATTATAATTTATATTTGTTGATTAATTATTATGTGTATTGGATACACATTGTGTAATTAATTGACAATGTAAATTATATGTTGTTTTGGGTTGTGAATATGATTCACAATTTTTCAGTGGCAAGATTGCAATATTCTCAAATATAATTGTGAATTAGTTTTGAAGAATAAAACTAACAAAAGTTGTTGGAAATAAATAAAGAGATTTCCATGGAGATATGCAATCTCATGAAATATCATGAGATTGCCCTCAATATGGAAGGGGTGGGCGACACCCTATTCCTAATTGGAATGGGAGGCCGTCCATCATGGAATGTACATGGAGATGTGATCTCCATGCATATTCTCTCCGTATTTATTGGTATAATTCAGGATTGATTTATATTTGATTTTGTCAAATATATTTTAATCTAAATTTATTGGTTTTACCAACAACAATCTTGATCATTGGATTAGACATAAATCAATCTCATCCATTGATTTTATATGTCCCATGGATTGAGATCCATGGATCCCAAAACCCTATAAATAGAGAGGCATACCATGCTCTCTAAGGCTATGCAATATTAAAGCTCTCTCTCTCTCTCATTTTCTTCTCACATGCGAACCCTCTCTCCCTCTTCTTGGTGGCCGTCCACCAAACCCAAGAGGAGAGAATCGTCGACGCTCTCGCCACCACGCCGCCGCTTCGACGTTCTTCGGTTCTCCGTCTTCTTGGAGTGCTACGCTTACGAAGGAGACATTCGATCTCGTACGAGAGATCAGGAGCAACCGTGCTTGGATCATCTTCTTGGATTGCAAGGACTACGCGGTTCATCCCCGCGCTCGCAAGCGATCTCACCGACGATCGAACTTGAGACATGAGGTCTCTTCTCTTAGAGACTCGATCAACCACGCTTCAAGAGGTATTCCTTGTACTTGTTGTGGTTATAGATGAAACAATCCGAGAACCGTTCTTGGATCATGTGGTTTCATCGCATGAAAATCTTTTAAATTCCGCTGCACATAACAACTAGTATGACTAGTCGTTCTGCGTCGTATCCGATACGACGATCACGCTTCCGTGATGCGTTTGAGGATAATTCCACATCCTTCAGATGCATGATCCAAGAGGAAGCGACGAGCACAAAAATCAGGGTGAAAGGCGATCAGATCCATTCCCGATAATCCGAAGAAATCGGGTCGGCACGCGAGTTTGGGCGCGATGTGGTCTGGGGGGGGGGGTTGACCGGGGGTCAACAATCCCCCGTGGACCAATCAAATAATTCCAGGTCAAAAATATTTGTAAATTCAAAATAAAATAGAAAATGATTTTGTTTAAAAATATTTACAAATGAAAAATGTTTATTATTTTTCAAATTATTTTTAGTGATTTTTCTTTATTTTTTGAAAAATAAATTAATGTATATACATAATATAATATTATATACATGTATAAAATACCTATGTATTTTATGTTTTTATTTTTATTAGTTTATTTTTGTACAATTATCCCAATTTATATTTTATTTATTTACAACATAAAATTTGGGATATAAAATAATTTTTATTTTATTTTTATTATTTATTTACAAGGATAAAATAAATAGATATAGGTACATGTGTACATGGTATATACAAGGGTGTATGTGAGAGAGAAATTATTCTTTGTGTGTTTTTATTTTATTTTCTTATTTTTATTTTATTTTTAGAAATATATACAAATTATGAGAAGCTCATTTTTATTTTTATTTTATGAAAATAAGATATATACACCAAGAAGGAAATGTGCTCAATGATGAATGACCCTATCTCTCTCTACTCATTTTATTTAGCGATCAGGCCCATATTGGACCCTCTCTTGGGTTTACGTGACTCAATATTTCTTCTAAATATTTCCTCCTTTTTCTTTATTTCTTTATTCTTTTATTTTTGCACAAAAACATGCTAATTATTTATATTTACACAAAGCATGTATTTTAATAATTTATTGTATTTACAACTATCTACATGGTGTTTTGCAAAGATTTTTAGCTAAAATAAAAGAATAAAGAGTGATGAATGAGGATTTATCACCCCACCTATACTTTACTTTTACTAGTCCCTTAGCAAACACTTATTTTGAAAAAGAAGTGAAAAAGAGAAAGAAAAAGAAAAAGAAGGGAAATCAAGGCTGATTATTAAACTTTCCTTCATTAAATTGAAATATGGAGCTCAGTGAGACCTTTGTATTATTAATTTATCGGAATCTTACTTGGACTTAAGCTTAAAACTTATTTTAGTTGTTGTTTAGTCTGTTAAATAAAATAGCACTTTGGGACATTTTGCACATTAGCGCCTACTGTTTTCCTTATTTGCACTTTAGTCCTTCTATTGTGGACGCACGTGCTTCGCCACGTGCATATCTGTGACTTTTTGCATGTGAGCCCTTCTGGTTTATGAATGTTATGCGTTGATTAGATAGTTTTATATATTTACATTTATATCCCTGTGAAGGCTGAATTGCGACATGTGCTGAATTTGAAGTGAAATTTGCAATAGGTCCCTTGGACTTTTAAAACATGTTAATCTTTGGTCCTGAAACTTATTTTATTTGCATTTCAGTCCCTATGTGCTGTGCATCTCTTATTGGTGGAATAAAATAGCAAATCGACTCCAAATTTCATGAAATTTGGATACTTGACCCCTGCCACTGTGTAAAAATTTCAATGGTTTTTTGGAACTTTTTTGTTTGGATTTGATATTTTAAAAATTCAAAAACCCCTATTTTTTCTACTGTCTACATTTAAAAACCAACTAAAAATATTAAAAATTCCCCAAAAATTCTAAAAAAATTGTGGTCTGTTTGTTTTGTTGTCTTGTTGCTTCAGTTCAATTTTTGTTTGATTTGGACTTATAAAAACCTTAAAAATTGAAAAACCTAACAAACTCATAAAAATCATTAAAAATTCTAAAAAAAATAAAAAAATCAATTTCTTTTCCATTAGTTAGATTTTTACCTTTATTTCATCATAAAATTGTTTTTGTAATTTTATAGCCATTTATTTATTTTTAAATAGCCTTTAGATTCTAGCTGCACATTGATTTCCGATTTTTGTCTTATTTCATTTTTATAAAAATCAACTAAAAGTATAAAAATCTTAGAAAATCACCAAAAATACTTAAAAAATTATAAAATCCAAAAATATTTTTACCTCAATTTTCTGACTTGATTTGTGTTGTTTAATAATTGGGTGATTGTGACTTTGTGGCTTTGTCTTATATTTTATTCATAATAAAAAATCACAAAAAATTTAAAAACCTATAAAATCCACCAAAAATATTTTCTTCTCTGTTATTCGATTTCTGACTACTTCGTAGGCTCTTAGCCAATCCGTGCTCTTTGAGTTCGACCCTGGTTGTTATACCATGTTAAATAAAATAGCGAGACCGCTATTCGACTTTATTGATTGATTTATTGATTTGGTGGTCTTGTTTTTTGTTGAGTCCGACTCGAGAGGTTGAGATCCCAACGATCCTTGATACCCATCTCCCTTAGTCTCTCGGTTTTTCGGCTCATCAATGAGGTTGCTTTCCCTTGACCTACCAAGGATTAGGAATTAGTGCTACTTATCCTAAGCATCATAGTTGGATTGGGATGGATGAACCTTATGTCAAAAGGTTAGTCATATGGGTTATCCTTATATGTGAATAGTAACTGTTTGGATGGTCGGGAGTTTTAGATTGGTAAATATTTTGTATTGTGATGTCATATCATTTATTTGTTATAATTTTTCTATTTATAATATGCTTTTGATGTTAAATGTCTCTATAAAGATAGTTAAAAAAATTAGAACAAATAAAATATGGGATCCATTCGATTAACTACAACCCACGATTGCAGTGGCAAAATTAGGGATATATAACCCATAATCAAATCCCCCGTTAGTTGACATGATCCGTACATTCCAGTAGCCACTTTACCCCAAGGTAAACGGGTAAAGAAATGGGCATTAAAAGAAAAATGAGTTGTGGCAACGGAATGTAGTTATGAAAACTTGTAGCCACGATAATTCCGTGGCCACTAGTTTTTCGTAGCTACAATATGTTCGTAAAGAGTTGTGGTCACGATAAGTTCTATGGTCATGTGTAGTGGCCACAACATATTCGCCGTTAGAGAACTCTCGTGATGAGACACTATAAAAAAATTGAGCTATAGTGATGATTTTTTCAAAATCCGTCACTAAATTAGCCGTTGTTAAATATATAACGACGAAATTATTTGTTGCGAAATGATTTTTCTTATTCAAAATTAGTGACGAATATCATATATATATATATCGTTATATCATCAGCAACGGTCCACATAGCGATGTTTATCCGTTGCTATTTTTCAATCTTCTAATTAAACGTCGCTAAATTTTGAACTAAAAAAATAGCGACGATTAGTTGATATTTTGAAAATAGTAATGGATAAGCATCATTATATGGACCGTTGCTAATGATATAACAACAGATATGATATTCGTTGCTAATTTTGAGTATGAAAACTCATTTCCAATGAATAATATCGTCGTTATATATTTAACAACGGCTAATTTAGTGACGGATTTTGAAAAAACCGTCACTATAGCTAAATTTTGTTGTAGTGGACTTGGAGCGACGGCTACTGACCATGACATGTCATGGCCAGAGCTCAATTCCGTGGCTTTAGACCCCACATCCGTGGGCATAATTCTGTAGTTACAATTTGTTTTCCTTGTAATGAGAAATCCCCTCACAATATTTACCTACTAAAAAAGAGAAATATGTACCAATCAATCTGTTTTACAAGAGTAAGGTGGCTGACTAAATTAATGTTATCATAGATCTCATGCTGCTCGAAAACACATATTAGCACCTGTTTCTGTTAAACATCGATATAATTTGATGAAAACCGTCAAGGTGATAGATAGCAGCTTCTACGGTAGGGTAATCTCGGCAGAAGACCATAAAACAAATCAAACAACAATCAGAATATAATTTAACGTAATCAATGAACCACAGAAACTGAGCCCAGATTCCATCACCTAACCATAAAATCCCCATATAGAAACCCAACCACATGCTCAAACCCTAATCCATAATACATAAAAACCCTAAACCACAGCAGTGCAATCGGTCCTCTTGAAGGTGACCTCCTTGTTCACGAGATCATACCCCACCTGGAAGCCCTGTTGAGCCACATTCCCGAATATCGGCACGCCGCTACCGCCACTGTCGGCTATCGCCAAGCATGACACCCCGCCCTCCACGTCGACGAACGTATTCATCGACGTAAGCGTCACCGAGGCACCGTGGAAGTTGAACACCATATCCGGTAACGCTCCGTCAGCTCCCCCGCCAACCTTAAAGCAATGGTCGAAAGTTGACGAAGGATCGGGCACAATCGGTAGGTGTATTATCTTCATCAACTCTGCGACGAGGCTGCTATAGGTCGACGATGGTAGCAGAGTGAGTGTTGTGCCGGAATCGATGATTATATTGCCCATATCGGCCAACGGGACGTCGATGGAGACCCCGCCGACGGTGATTGACTCAAGGGAGAGGTAGTAGTATGTTTTGGGATTCATCGGACGGATCGGAGTGGAGACCGCACCTCCCCCCGACACGGTGGTGCCAAAGGATATCGTGCTAGACTTCCCGGTAGTCGAGTATGGGACAAGGCAATAAGCGAATTTGCCGTCGATGGATCCACTTAGCTGTGAGGTGAGTGATAATGGACCTCCTCCGAGACCCACAAGACCACCTCCGTCGGCACTGAACGTCCCTCCACTTGAGTGCGAGCATCCGACCGCGATACCAGGTATCGTTGCCGGCTGTCGGCCGCCGGATTTGAATGTGAGGGTCTCAGTGGCAAGGAGCCCAACTGAGTATGATCCATCCCCATAATTGACCTCATACCGACACCCGCCGTCGTCCGTGCACGAAGGTTCGTCGTTTAAAGAGCACGTATCCGACTTGCACGACACGTTCTTGTACGTCGACGACTTGGCGGGGTCGAATTTAGGCGGCTTTTGCTTGTAGCAGTCCTTGCACGGTTCGCATTGCACCCATGTCACATCACTGCCCGTGTCTGCGACCGCGAGCGTGTCAAACGGCGGCGTGCCCATGGAGATCGACATAAGGTAATCGTCCATGTCTGGGGAGATGGGTGCGGAGAAGTCGGATTGCGGCGAGGCTGAGGAGAGCCCGAAGCGATGTGATCGTGCGATAGAGCGATGTGCAGATGCACGGAGGATGTCAGCAGGGGATAAGGAGGAATTGTAGAACGGGGATTGCGGCGAGCTTCGGTGGATGAGGTCGGCGGTGAAGGAGAGGGTCGGAGGCCTCCTCGCGGAGGCCGAGGAGGCGAGGAGGAAGAGGAGGAGGAGTGGTACACGAGGAGCCATTGTGTTGGTGATGAGAATTGGAGTGTTGGGTACTTATAGAGGTGGATTAGGAGGTGATTAAGAAATGTAATTAATTAATGGGAATCGAGTTGGGATCGGGGTGGGAGATGGAGATTCGTCATGCGCATGGTTATGGTAACGGGCAACTGTGATCTTACATGGATTTGGTGTTTTTCGTGGATAATCCTGAAAGAACTTTAAAGTACACGAAAACCCATTGTACAACTTTTATTTTCACAAACGCCCTTGATTAGTCGTTTGAATTCGATTCTGCACATAATATAAAATATAAGGTGTTTTTTCGAACAAATTGCAATCTACAAGTTGGACGTTTTGGGAACAAAAGTAGATATATGACAGAATTTTAGGTTAATTCGCGGGACATCTGTGCAAGCATTGATAATTTTTTATAATGGAAAAATACGAAGATATTGGTGTAATTTCAATAATTTCAAAGGAAATAATTAAGGAACTTCCCATTTTCAATAACCGGGAAATGGAAAGTTTTTGGATTTGGTGTAAAAATTTACGGGTTTAAGAGCACGCCCGCTTTTGCGTTTATGGAATTTTAGATTCCAAATAGGCATATTTAGGAGAAATAGATTTGAACATCAATCAAATATCGTATACATTTTTTTGGTTTTCTACGATACAAAGGGGAAAGTCACACCCAATATGTAGAAGAAATTCGCATCCACGCTGAAATAAAATTAAGGTATTTTTATCACACAAACCCTATATACTTTGTAAACCTTCTCGATCTTTGAAACGTCGATATTCCTCCTTCCACCATGTAAACTTGCTAATCTTACGCAACAGACCATGTGGTTAACGCTCATCCATTTGACCATTAGCAATAATCGGATTTCGTTAATTTTTTAGCATATTACCCATTTTATTTATCAAAATTACAAAAGAAGACCCTCCTTTTGTCCCACCTCATCTACCTCCTCACCTTCCATTCTCCATCCAGTATTGACCTCGACCCGACAGTCCAGAGTTCGCTTCGAGGATGTCGACAACCTCAGAGAATCGATTTGGAGACCGAATCGATCGAGAAAGAGATCAACTGACTAACAGCTCGACTCGGGCATTTGAGGGCCAAGAAAAACATGATAAACTTGAAGGCAGAAGCTGCTAGAAGACGGATCATGCCAACGATAAACTCGATGACGTCCAACCCATCTTCTCTATTGTGCGCAACACATCCGCCTTGCTAGGATCATACACCTGCATGCACCGTCGTCGTTGAGATGAGGGCTCCAGCTTTAGGGACTCAAAGCAGCAACCGTGAACCCCATCTTATGCCTCCAATCCAAAGCCGGAGTTCGAAGCTCCATGTCGTTCGCCCACCTCCCCAACCTCCGCCCTCTCTCTACTCCACCCACTCTCCCCTCCCACACACACCACCCCGAACTCGAGCCCCCTTCCCCGCCACAAGTTATGTTGTAGAGGTTGATGCGGACATGTGCAAGGGAGGCTCCTTCTCAATCGTTCCCATGGTGGGTAGACATCCTCCTCCTCGACGTCCATGTTTATCACCGAATCCCTAGGCAGCTCCACCTCCTTCATCTCCAACATCCATCGTCGTGTGCCTAGAGAAGAAAGGGGGAGGTGTTCGACATGTGAGCCCATGACTAACCATTATGCAATAATTGTTATTGTGATTCACTCCTTAATATGAAAGTAAAAATAATTAATTTACATAATAGGTCCCTTAGTACAATTAGGGTTATGTACCATGGACATCTTAATGATTATACAGTTGTTGATTCAAATGCTCAATCATAAAGGCTGGTTCCTGGATGATATCTAAAGAGTTAGATTGAGGACTCACCAAGCACCATCTAATGATTGTTAAGAAAGGATCTTTAACCTTAGAAGAAGATGATAATTAATCTCTAAAGACTAATATTTGACTGACCTCTTGATGCGGATTATCTGCATAAGAATAGAGCTTTAAAGGAGTTAGATAGGTTAGATTAAAGAGTTGACTTAACGAGATCGAGATAACCAAGACTTATGTCATATATTGTCATGATATAGGTGCACGTCCTCTGACCGTAGACATATTTGTTACTATTTGTCTAAGTGTGTACATTTAGCAGATCGATAGGTTGATGACCTATTCAAGGTCTATGCACCGACGATCTGATGTGCATACAAGGTCATACGAGTAATATGATCTCTTAAAGGAATCATACATGTTCATTACTGAACCGGAAGACATGAGCTCACTCATGAGATATTGGGATCAAATTCCGTGCACGGTCATCTCGCTTTGGAAGCTTGACTGAATTTGTAAATATGATATATGCTTTTGGAAAGTATATGATCAATGCCAATGTATGATATATGCTTTTGAAAAATGTATGATCGATACCAACTTCCAATGATCAAATGAGAAACTTAATGATAAATCCTGAAGAAGACAATCTAAAAGTCATCTAAAAACTTCATGTTTATTCTATGTCTTCCCGTATGTAGGATGTACGTGTATTAGGAATACTCGAAGGTGATGTGATCATAAACGATTGTATAACCATGATGCTTCCATTTCGAGGGAGTGATGAAATATGTTTGGATTTTAGTGACTCCTCTCAATAGAGAAGTAATCTAATCTTAGTCGAAATGTTGGACATTGATCTGAATATGATTCATATACAATGAGAAGATTAGATTTGTCTTTGATTTAATGAAGCATCTTTGAGAGGTCCCCGAGATCTGTATTTGAGATATGATCCCAATATCCAAGTTAATATCGTGGAACGTACAATCATACTGCCCTTATCTCTAAGTATCCACGGAAAAAGTCATTATTCTTGAAAGAGTCAAGAATAATTCCATTGTTGAGTAATATATCTTAGAGTTGAATTGATAGCTAAATATGATTTAATTATCATGAGTAATATGAATATGATTCATATTATTTAGATATATGAGAATGGAGATCCAAGATAAATAAATATGATTTAATTATCAAGGATATGAATTATGTAAATATTACTATACATATTAATCATATATATTGTAAATATGATTTATAATATATTAGAGAGATCTAATTGTAAAAAATATTTACGAATTAGAGAGAGCTACAAAAAAGACGCTATTGGTGTGCACACATTAGCTTGCACTTGACGAGCACCTGTCCTCGACCAGCTCTGGGCGAGCATAGGGGTTACACATGTGCTCGCTTGGGCTACTCGCCAATTTGAATTTTGAGGCGAGGCTCTGGAGTGTGTGTTAAAATATGGGCAAGCACTTTGATTACACATGTGCTCGCCCCGAAAGTGCTCACCGACTTGAAATTTAAAGCGCGGCTCAGGCGGATGCGTGTCAATATCCTAGCGAGCACAAGCGGAGCATTGGGCAAGCATGTAAGTGTGATCGTCAATGTCTATGAATAGAACGTCAACACACCTCCTCTTCCTTATTCTACCTGCATTTCCGCCCACTTCCATTCCTCTGATGATCCGTGCTCTGCCCTCCTTGCCTCTAATGACCCCGTTTGGGTCATTCAATCACACACACATCTTCCTTTAGGTATATTCCTTCATCCTTTTTCTCATTTTTTAACATTTCATTACATATCATTCATGTTTGGATACTTTAGGATTTCATATTTTTGATAGGTAATGAATCCATGATTCTCATTCTTTATTCTTTTATTTTAGCTCTTTTTCTTAACAAATCCTCTTGTAAACACCTGTAAAAATAATAAATTAGCTTTCTACATGCTCCTGTTAATATTACTCAATTAGCATGCATTTTTGCAAAAAAAAGAATAAAGAAAAAAAGAAAAAGAAATGATGTATTTAGAATAAATATAGAGTGACCCAAACACAAAGAGAAGGTCAAGACTTGACCTAATCGCAAATTAAAATGAGTAGAGAGAGATATTGTCTACTATGTATTGCACATATCACATATCTTTGTACATATGATAAAACCAAAATTATTTTATTCTTTTACACCTTTGTATATAATTTTAATAATGTTATAAAAAGAAAATAAAAATAAAAAATAAAAGAAAAATAAAAAGAAAATAATCAAACCTTTGTATAAAATATATATGTACATATCACATCCACTATTTATTCTATACACTTACACAATCTTTAAAAATAAAATAAAAATTATTTTACACTCCTAAAATTATGTTGTAAATAAAAAAACATAAAATAAAAGGTATTTGTGTAAAAATAATAAAATAGAAATACTTGTACATAATACATAGGTATAATATACCTGTATATAATACTATATATTATATATACATTATTTTATTGTTCATAAAAATAATTAAAAATCATAGGAAAATAATTTATAAAATAATAAAAAAATTTATTTTATAAACTTTTTATTTTAAATTCATTTGCCATTTTCGTATTGAATTTTCTTTTATTTTGTAAATCTTGATTTTCGCATTGGTCCAAGTTAGACCGTTGACTCTAGTCAACGGTCTCTTCCAGATCGGGTATGGTCACTTTCCTCTCACCAGAGCTTTTTCTGACTTTTCACGCTCGAACCTGACCTCCTCTTCTCCCGGTTCCTGCGCCCCATTGAATCCCAAACTTCCATGATCCTTGTGGATCCCTAGGCGCAGTCGAATCTGCCTAGGGTTTCGTGTACGTATCCGATCTTCTTGAACCCTTGGTTTTTCTATAAAATGGCTCTTCCGCTTCTATAGCCCGGCAACTCATCCCTCGCACCCCCATTCTTCCCTAACCACCTTTTGCGGAGTGACAGTCACTCAAGGAGTAGCTTAGGATCTTTAGGAGAGCTTGCATACTCGTAGCTCATTGTGTCGCCGAAGAGCTACCACGAGAAGCCTCTCAGTCTGTCGTAGCTCGATCGAGGACATAACCTAAACGACCACCTTCGCCTGAAGCACATGAGCTCATCTAAAGCTTCATGTATGACCTTTATCCTCTGCATTTCCCCATCTAATTCCATTTTTACATTTCACGTCGCCACCAGTTCCTCTGCTCTGACCAACTGGTCGGAGTTCCATCGTGACCATCTCTCCGTTCTGATTGATGTTACGCCTCGCCCCGCACTTCTCACGTAGTCTATCCCCCTAAGTCTCGACCATCGGGTCGAGATTAGGAAGGGTCTCCTTCCCCCGCATTCGCCGAAGACCCAAACCCCATCCCCCGTTGCTTCTTTTCCTTTCCATCTGTAATAACTGGGACCATATCATAGCCCCGGGTCCCCTTTACTCTTGGCAGGACATCGTGTGCACAAGAAGACCACTTAGAGCCCTCAGTTGCGCTGGCGGAGCTGCTTCAAGTCCCCGTTCACGGTCACGCACATCAAGCTATCGCAACCTTCATCCAATCACCCCACCTTACGCGTAACACCTCCACGATGCAGCCGGACCTCTCTGATCTTTCATCGAAGCGTTAGAGCCCATTTGACGCTCGGTTGAAGTTTATCGAGGTCTTGTTCTTGCTGACCCCTTGCCCGTTGTAGGATGGGCTTCCTTCTGCCAGATTGCATCTGAGCCGCCTGATAGGACAAACTTTTTGGCCGTTGGTTCAAAGCCCTGACGCATCTGCCCTGCACGTCCGCGATATCCTCTACAGGCGTCATATCTGCAGTAGGAGTCGATCGACATCGTATGATAGGGACATCCTCCTTGCACGCCACATGTCCTCGCCAAGGGTATATTTCCCTTTTGCCCTCGCACATTTCGATAGCTTGCTTTAGTCAATTAAATAAATATTGTAGTTCAGAACTTTTATAGTTTTGACCTCGAGTTTTTAGCTATTTGAACTTTAGTCCCTCTCATTCTGTAGCACGTGAATATGAGTTTCGGAATATTTGCATGTTTTATCCGGAACTTTTATGCTATTAATTAATGGATGTTAACTTTTGAAAATTCATTTATATCCCTATGCGTTCAGTATTGAGCATGTGCATGATTTGATTGTGATTTTGCAAAATCGATCCTATGCTTTTAAACTGTGTTATCTGTGTGGTCCATAAACTTAAAAGATTTATAAAAAGGTCCCTCTGAACTGTGCTAATTACACGTTGTATTTTGGACTTAATAAATAACAATTTGATTCGAAAATTTACATAGAAATTACCATTAACTCATGTTACTGTGCAACATTTATTGTAATTTATGGGTTAATTTAGTTGCATTTTCTATTTTTAAAATTCAAAAACCCTAAAAAATATCCCTGTTTGGCTTATAAAAATTACAAAAATTCGAAAAATGTTCTAAAAATTCTAAAAAAATTCCCATGTGTGGCTTTTTGTGTGTTTTACTTCTAGTATTAATTTTGATTGCAAAATTAGTCTAAAAACCCTAAAAATTATAAAAACTCAAAAACTTATAAAAATTGTATAAAATCAAGGAAAAATCCAAAAATTCCAATTTCAGTTCCTATTTGTAGCCTTTCTATCTTTATTTTATCATAAAAGTGCTAATCAGGACTTTGGAGCATTTTAAATATTTTTAATTTGCAATTTAGTCATGACTTTGCATTGTTTTGATTTTTAAGCCTTATTTGATTTTTATAAAATCACAGAAACATTTGAAAAACCTCGAAAAATTACTAAAACACTTCAAAAATCAGAAAACCCAAAAAATATTTTTACTTTAATTTTCTAACTATTTTTGGTCCTTTATAAAAATCCAAGAAAATTGTTGTGTTCCCTTTCTTTGATTTTTGTGCTTGTGTGCTTTATTCGAAAATTAAAAATATAAAAGGTAAAAACCATAAAAAAATGTTTTATTTTGGAGATTTGACTACTTAGTATTCTTTTTGTGCTCCTTGTGTTCGTCCCTGGTGGCTATACCATGTAAATAAAAATAGCGAACCACTTACATGTGTTTATTGTTTGTTATCTATCTTGAGTGGTTTTATTCTTCTCATTGATTGCACGTTGCGATTCGGGTCACAACGACCCTTGCTTACTTAACCCAAGTTGTCGCACACATCATCAGAATGGCGCCGTTGCTGGGGAGCACGGCTTAGTAGTCATTTTTCAGTTTTGTTGCTTTATTTTTATCTATTTGTTATAACTGCTTTCTGACAGCTTTCTGTTTCACTTTTTGTGTGAGGAACCACTCGAGGGATGCTTCAGTTTTCTTCTAGAGGAGACCACATCCGAGGAGGAGCAGAGGAGCTAGAAATTAGTTATAAATCATATATTAGCTTTATTTTTGCAAAAAATTCTTTTATTGTAATAATTAGACTCTTGGACACTTGCACTTCGGGGTCTGTTTTGTCGAGTACCGGTGTACTCGGGGGACCTCACTGAATTCTTTTGAGATTTAGAAATACTAAA
Source organism: Ottelia alismoides (assembly GCA_037367405.1). Classification (NCBI taxonomy): domain Eukaryota; kingdom Viridiplantae; phylum Streptophyta; class Magnoliopsida; order Alismatales; family Hydrocharitaceae; genus Ottelia; species Ottelia alismoides. The sequence continues at coordinate 15,620 of JAZKJV010009239.1, forward strand.
TAGGGTTAAAAATTCTAAAAACTAATTTTAATATATAATAATGTATAAATAAAAATACATGATAGAAACTAATATTTTAAGATTTTTTGAAAATATTTTATATTTTTTATGGTTAGCAATGGTTTGAGAATTTTTGGGGTTTCTTTTGTGATTTTTTTTGTGATATTTGGTTTGGAGTTATAAAATAAAGTAATAAATTTTAGGTACTTTTCTGGGATTTTTTATCGTGGTTTTATATTTTTTGTATTTTCTAAGGGAAACATGGATTGAACGTGCTCTTTTTTATTCTTAATAAATATAAAATGCATATGAAATGCAAAATAAATAACAAAGCGTGAACAAACATATCATCAAGCATATAATCCTATTTTTTCATGATTTTTGGAGCATGGGGAGTACATATAAAAAATAGACAAATACACACAAATAATTAAGCTAGTAGGGTATTTTCGCAATTAAAATTAAATGGGAGGGGGGAGTTTGCAAAAACATTAGAAGTTTTACACTAAAAGTCAATTTTTATATGCTAATTTGAAATATGCAAAATCAGAGGTATACATGTGCAAATTACCTAGCTCATACCGCGTAAGCTGAGCTGGCGTTGGATTTACTTGCTATTAAGAAAAATACAGGGGCTTTATTGCAAATCTCCCACAAAGTTTCGTACATTATAAAATAGTTACATGACTTTTAAAAATACAAAAACAGAGGGGTATTCAGTGTAATTTACCCCCCTTGTGTGCGGAAATGAACGATCGAGCAAAGGACGTGTGTCACATCACTTATGGATTGAACGGCTGAGCATGGCTTTATTTCATTTCGCCTCTAATGGTCCAAATTAGATTGGGGCCGATCTTCTTGATCGAACAATCCTATGGGTGTCACGAAGAATACCTCAATAACTGCACCTCGTGTCGCTTCGATCGACGATTCCTTGCAGGTCCGACCACCTTTCACCCCACCGAAGGGCAGTACAACTTCCTGGGGGTCTGTCACACTTGCAAGTGCCCACAGTTGTTCTGTAGACCCCAACTATAGGGATCTGGAAGTGATTAAAAGTCGCCCACCACCGTCCTGGGGGTCTGGAGCACAGCGTTGGACCCCCAGTCGCCCACCACCGTCCGATCACACACGTGGCGTCCATCCTGCGGTCCGCATTAATAAAGGGTAAACTACGCTTAGGCCCTTCTGTTTATTGCATTTCGTAGTTAGTCCGGTAAATACGTAATATAGTTGTTTATTTTTTGGGATATTTGCATCGAGGACCCTGTGCTCAGTTTTATTGGCAGTTATGCCCCTGTGTATGGTCTGACACGTACATCGACACGTGAGTTTTTGGCTTATTTGCATATCATACCCCTGTAGTTCTGAATGTTAATGAATGAATGAAAGTTTGTGTTTATTTGCATTTATACCCCTGTGCGTGAAACATTTGAGCATGTGCGTGATTTCTTGGGTTATTTGCAGATAAGCCCCTAGACTTTTGGTACTTGTTACCAAATAGCCCTCGGGACTTATTTTCGTTACATTTGGGTCCCTGAGTGCCCCAGGAACGTGCATAGCATGTGTTTTGCTGGGTTAATTGCACCAAACCCCCCAGACTTCTGGGTATTTGCACTTTGGTCCTTGTGCACAGTGCCCCTTCTTTATTTTTGAATAAAATAGCAAATTACCTCCAAATCCAACAAAAATTGGATACATGGCTCCTGCCATAGTGTAAAATTTTCAAGGATATTTGGAGACATTTCTGAGTTGTTTTGTTATTTTTTAAAAAATAAAAAACCTCCATTTTCATTACTGTCTAACTTTAAAACCCCCAAAATAATATTAAATAGTGTCCAAAAATTACAAAAAATTGTCTACTGCTTGTTTAGTTGTGTTTGATTTTCTAGCCAATTTTGGCTATTTTTCATTACTGAAAACCACTAAAAATTGAAAAATACTTAAAAACTTATAAAAATTCTATTAATTAAACCAAAAATCCAAAAATAATAATATAGGTGCCTAAATTTTCCTTGTTTTATCCTCTTTACAGGAAAATTATCTCCCAGCTAATTTGGGGCCTCTAGATATTTTATCTAGGCCCTTTTAGCTCGGCTGGACAGTACCTTTCATTTCAATCACTGTTTCATTTTTAGAAAATTAAATTAACATCAGAAAAATCTCAAAAATTCACCAAAAACACTAAAAATTATAAAACACATAAAAATATTTTTGCCAGAATTTTTGATTGATTTTTAGTGCATTTAATAAATTGTTGAAGTGTGAAGTTTCTTTGCTTTTATTATTTCCTTAACATATTAAAAATCCAAAAAAAAATATATAAAATAATTTAAAAACCACCAAAAATATTTTCCTCTTTTATTTCCTTTCTGACTACTTCGTAGGCCGCAAGGCCAACCCGTGCTCCTTGTGTTCGACCCTGGTCGCTATACCAGGTTAAATAAATAGCAAGACCGCTATTTTGTGTTTGATTGATTTTTATCTCTCTTGGTGGTCTATTTTTCTTGATTGACCGCATCTAGTGACTTGGGTCGCAACGACCATTGTAGATATCTTTACCTGAGTCGCCTTGGTTTTGTGGGTCATCACTTCTCTCCACCGTTGGATCACGCCTCACTTCTAGACACCATTTGAGCCGTTCGAGACCTGCCACTGACAGGTCGTTAGATACCAGATCTAACGGCCACCGTACACGCACGTCTATGCCTGAAGGACCACCGTCAGATCTGCCAGGAGGCCAGACCAAGGTCGCACGTCCACCAGCCCATCAGCACCAGACACGTGGCCCCCCACGTGACCCGCACGCGCTTTGGATGGGTAATTTACGCCAGACCCCCCTGTAGTTTATTCTATTTGTTGTTTAGTCTATAAAATAAAATAACACTTTGGAACATTTTATACATTAGCATCTACTGTTTTCCTTATTTGTACTTTAGTCCTTCTGTTGTGGACGCAAGTGCTTCGCCACGTGCATATCTGGGACTTTTTTGCATGTGAGCCCTTCTGTTTATAAATGTTATGAGTTGATTAGATAGTTATATATATTTGCATTTATACCCCTATGAATAGGGATGCAAACGGATATGGATATATCCGTATCCGATCCATCACTGTATCCGTTTTATACATATTTTGACATCCGTATCCGTATCCGTTTTAAAATGGATACGGATATAGATATCGATTTGATATCCGCAAACATCCGTATCCGTATCCGTATATCCGTTTTCGTATATAAATATAGTCATAGATTTATTTTTAACCATCTATAACATAGTTCTCTACCTCCTTTTACCATATTTATATAATTTTTATGATACAAACACATTTAGTAAATTAATATCATGTGTTTTTCATCCAATTCTTATATATTTAAGTCAATTCTATAGAGTATTTCTAACATTGCTCGTGTGCGACCAATATCCGTTTTACATCCGTATCCGTTTTTTAAGGATATGGTAAGATAGTTTTAATATCCGTCAATATCCGTATCCGCATCTGTATTCTTATTAGAAAATGGATAAGGCTATGGTAATACCTATATCCATATTCGTATCCGACCGTTTGCATCCCTACCTATGAAGGTTGAATTGTGACATGTGCTAAATTTGATGTGAATTTTACAGTAGGTCCCTTGGACTTTTAAAACGTGTTAATCTTTGGTCCTGAAACTTATTTTATTTGCATTTCAGTCCCTGTGTGCTGTGCATTTCTTATTGGTTGGATCAAATAGCAAATCGTCTCCAAATTTCATGAAATTTGGACACGTGGCCCCCGCCACTATGTAAAAATTTCAGTGATTTTTGGAGTCGAATTGCTATTTTATTCAACCAAAAAGAGATGCACAGCATACAAGGACTGAAATGCAAATAAAATAATTTAAAAGTCCAAGGGACCTACTGTAAATTTCACATCAAATTCAACACATGTCACAATTCAGCCTTTACAGGGGGTATAAATGCAAATACATAAAACTACCTAATCAACATATAACATTCATAAACTAGAAGGGCTCACATGCAAAAAGTCCCAGATATGCATGTGGCGAAGCACATGCGTCCACAACAGAAGGACTAAAGTGTATATAAGAAAAACAATAGGTGCTAATGTGCAAAATGTCCCAGAGTGCTATTTTATATAACAGACTAAACGACAGCTAAAATAAACTACAGGGGGGTCTGGCGCAAATTACCCAGCCAAAGCGCGTATGGGTCATGTGGGGGGCCACGTGTCTGGTGTTGATGTGCTGGTGGACGTGCGGCTCTGGTCTGTCCTCCTGGCAGATCTGACGGTGGTCCTTCAGGCACAGACGTGGGTGTACGATGGTCGTTAGATCTGGTATCTAACGCCCTGTCAGTGGTAGGTCTCGAACGACTCAGATGGTGTCTGTAAGTGAGGCGTGATCCGACGGTGGAGAGGTCTGGACGAACACCTCCTTAGCGAAGTTCGCCGGCGAACTAGAGGCTCTCCGGACGTCTGATGGTCGATCAGGAAGCGGGGTTCGTCTCACAATGATGTTCCACGTCGGGTGGTGGTAACTGATGGAGCTCCCAACGGTCTGATCGTCCGGCGAGGGCGAGGGCGAGGGGACTTGGGCGACTCCGGCGGAGTGGACGAGTGGCGATATGGGGGGTGAACTCGCGCTTATTGACCTGCAAATGAAATCTCAGGCTCGGAGGAGTTCTCCGACATAGGTTATTGAATGAGTAGCAAAGGAAAGCGGTGTGGAATGGCGAAGGGGGGCCCGACGGAGGTGGCGGAAGGGACCCAGCTCAATATTGGCTCGGATAGCCAAGATCGAGATGATCAGGCTATGGAAGGGGGGTGACGATGGATCGGGGTATCGATCTAAGCGGCTAGATGTGGTCGGCGGAGCTCCGGCCACTAGGGCAGAGAGGGATAGGGAAAATCGACAATAATCAGAACTAGGATAGCTAGGATGGTCAATTGATGATCACAACTCGATCCTTAGCTCGAGGGGGTGCAGTGAAGATGATCGTCGCCTCAACCGAGTTATGACGGGCTGGGAGGCTCGTACGTGGCGACGCTCCGGCCACGTTCGTCGAGCACCGGCTACAAGCGCCCAATCGGGCCACCAAAGAGGGGGTCCGATCGCTGTCACCGAGGGGATTCTCTTTAGGGTAGGGTTTAGGGCTTGCGGCACGAGCTGAGGCACTGGGGATCAAAGAGGAGGAATTTATACGCATCCCAGGTCACGGGGAAGAACGGGCGCGGGTGTGTAATCTGAGGCGGATCTGATCCCTCCTAGGGATCCGCGAGGATGCTGTTAGCAATGTGAGCCCCAGGCGAACCATTTCTGCAATAAATGTTATTGTAATGAAAATATTATCAATGAAAGTTATTGATTATTTTTCACTCCCTTTCTGAGATTAAATGAATGAATGCACTATAGGGTCCCTCTGTACAATAAGGATTATGTACCATGGCCAACTTGATGATCATACAGCTGTTGATTCGTGGAATGAATCATAGAGGCTGATGCTTGGATGAATATCTAAGGAGTTAGATAGAGGACTCATCAAGCATCGTCAAATGATTGTTAAGTGATGATCTCCAAACTGAGTACGAGATGGCAATCCTTTCTCATATGGTTGATATCTGACTAACCTCTTGATGCAGGTCCTCTGCATGGGAATAGTGATTCGGAGGTGTCAGGTTAGTTGAGTCAATGGGTTGACTTAACAAGATCGAGATAACCAAAGACCTATGTTGAATACTGTCACAGCATAGGCATGCATCCTCTGACCGGAGACAGATGTGTTGCTATATGTCTAAGTGTGTACATTTGGCAGACCAATAGGTTGATGACCTAACCAAGGTCTATACACCAGCGAGCTAGTGTGCATGTAAGGACATATGAGTGTTAAGATCTCTCAAAGGGATCATACAGGTTCACTTATGAACCGGGAGACATGAGCTCACTCATGAGGTATTGGGACTGATCAAATTCCATGCATGGTCGTCATGCTTTGGAAGCACGACATGAATTTGAAGGTAAGTGATGAATACCCATTCATCACTCTTTATTCTTATATTTTAGCTACAAAAACCTTTGCGAATGCATGTAGATATATGTAAATACAAATAATTACCAAAAGCATGCATTGTGTAAAAACTTATAATTAGCATGTTTTTGTGCAAAAATAAAAGAATAAAGATTAAAAAGAAAAAGAGGGAAATATTTAGAATAAATATTGAGCATCCTAACCCAAGGGAGGGCTCAGCATGGGCCTGACCGCATAAAAGCCCAAGTAGAGGGAGATAGGAGCTCATGTGTAAATATTTGTGAAAATACATAAAACTATATTTTCCTCACCAAAAATACAATTGTAAATATTTGTATATATTTATAAAAGATAAAAACAAAATAAAAAGTTAAAAATCAAAAAGATCAAAAATACCCCTTTCATCTTGTACATAAACCACACCTATATATATATATATTTATTTAGGTTTGTAAATATACAAAAGTAATTTTTATACTCTTTGTAAATATTCTATGCTATGCTTTGTAAATAAATAAAATAAAAAGAATCAAAATCAAAAACAAAATAAAAATAACAAAATTAAAAAAACCAAAAATACCTTATACATATACCATGTAGATACATGTACATATATATTTATTTCACCCTTGTATATAAATAATAAAAATAAAATAAAAATACCCTTTTATTTTTAATCTTATACTATAAATAAATAAAATATATAATGGGAATAAAAATGCACAAAAATAACAAATTAAAAATAAAAAAAATTAAAAAGGCATATTGTACAAATACCTATGTATAGCTATACTATGTAAATACCCTATTTTTACTTTGAAAAATTAATTAAAAATCACCAAAAAATAGAAAAAATTAAAACAAAAATATTTCATGTTTGAAGTTTTTAATAATTCAGCCATTTGTTATTTTTAATTGAATTTTTAAATGTTTTCCACGTGGCTGTTTCCCATTGGTCCACGGGGAATGTTGACCCCCGGTCAACTCCCCCCGCGGACCCTCTTCTCTCGCGGATCAGGCTGTCGACCCGATTTCTCTGATTTTTCCATGCCTGATCCGCCCGCCATTTGCGCAAACCCCGGGTCCTAATTCTTCTTCTTGCATCCGAGACCCCCGCCCGGGGGATTGCATCGGGGTCCGCGCTTCATGCTGCCCTACCCGACCAGCCCTAGTCGGGTCGGCACCCATATATATCTCGAGCTCCGCCACCTTTAATCGGCATCTTTGGCCATTCACGCAGCTTTCCAGCGAGCTCCAGAGAGAGAGCGAGGTGACAGCTCGCCACCCCACCCTGTTGCAGCGAGGAAGGAGGTGCGAACCATCGATCCGGCGAAGACTTCGCCGCAGCTCCGCCGCCTGAGCGAGCTCCGAGCCTCGGGCCGAGACGACCCTTGAGGCCACGACCGGGAGCACTCCCAGCTCCAGCACAGTCTCACCATCCACCCAGGTAGTCCCGTCGTTCCTTCTTTTTCTCGAATTTTCCATTTCGCCCAAATCACGCCGCCATCGATTTTTACTGATTCCGACCGCCTCGCCTTCCCGTTCGACCATCGGAATCCACCATCACCTCCGCCTTCCTTCCACGCACCTTCTCCGCCCCTCCGTTCAACCCAGCTCGCACAGGAGCTGGGGTTCGAATCCCTTCGCCGTCGCACCGCCGGGGTTCGCCCACACCGACGCACCTTTCACCTTCACGCCGCTTAACCGGGTCGAGACACTTTGCCCTCGACCCGCGAAGCTTCTGAGCTATTTTGCAGGACTAGCAGAGGCCATCTGAGGCCTCTCGACATTCGGCCAGGAGCTTCACCTCCGCCGACCTCGCCGGAGCCCTCCAAGGCTCGGTTGGGTCATCGGAACCTACCATCAGCTGCGGAGCATCATCGCGGAGCTTCTCCGATCTTCAGGCGCAGCAGAGGAGGCCGGAGCCACCGTCACGAGGCCGACGAAGTTCGCCGGCCACCTGTTCTTCCTCGACCTCCAGCCACCGTCCGATCAGACCTCCAGCTCCAGTTTACATCTGGGCCGTCCGTTCAGGAGCAGCAGCCACCGTTTGATCTGAGGAGGATAGATCTGGACCGTCCGATGCTCGAGGGTTAGCCACCGAGAGCCTCCATCGTTCGATCCTCCACGTGGAACGACCCCCACCGTCGGATTCACCCGAGGAGCCCAGCTGTGGAATGCCCGATGTTCGCTACCGTCCGATGCTCCACGTGGCCTCCATCGAGCCGCTCCATTAATAAAGGGTAAACTACCCTAAGGCCCTTCTGTTTATTTCCTTTCGCATTTAGTCCTGTAATTATCTAGTGTAGTTGTTTAGTTTTTGGGATATTTGCATAGTGGACCCTGAGCTTTAGTTTATTTGCAATTATACCCCTGTATGTGTGAGCCACGTGCTTCGTCACGTGTATTTTTGGGTTATTTGCATTATATGCCCTTGTAGCTCTGGATGGTTCTGAAATGAAAGAATCTTTTTGATAATTGCATTTATACCCCTGTGAATGGTTTTATTTCGCATGTGCGTTTATTTAAGGGTAAATTGCAACTAAGGCCCTCGGACTTTTGGTACGTGTTACCAATTAGTCCCCGGACCTTACTTTTATTACATAGAGGTCCCTGAGTGCCCCAGGTACGCGCCTCGCGCGTGTTTTGCTGGGTATTTTGCACCGGGACCCCCAGAACTTTGGGTATTTGCACTTTGGTCCCTATGCACAGTGCCCTCTTGTCATTTTTGAATAAAATATCAAATCACCTCCAAATCCAACGAAAATTTGACACATGGCTCCTGCCATGGTGTAGGATTTTTGTAGATTTGTGAGGACATTTCTGATCTTGTTTGCTATTTTTAAAAATTCAAATACCTCCATTTTTGGCACTGTTTAACTTGAAAAATCACAAAAAAATATAAAACCCCCCTAAAAATTCCATAAAAATTAGGTACTGTTTATTTTGTGTTCTTTGATTTTCTAGCCAATTTTGGCTATTTTTCATCACTGAAAACCCTTAAAAACTTAAAAACCCTCAAAAACTCATAAAAATTCTAATAAATACATTAAAATCCCAAAAACAATAATTTTGGTACTCAAATTTTCCTTGTTTTACCTAGTTTACAGGAAAAATACCTCCAGGTCCTTTTGAGGTCCTTAGATATTTTATCTAGGGATTTTGGGCCTGGCTGGACAGTACCCTACATTTTTGCTACTGTTTGATTTTTTTAGAAAATAAAATACACATCGTAAAAATTCCAAAAATTCACCAAAAACATTAAAAAACACAAAAAACATAAAAATATTTTTATCTGAATTTTTGCTTGATTTTTGATGCATTAAATAATTTGTCAAAGTTGCTTGCTTTTGCTTTTCTTATTTTTTTCACATATTAAAAATTCCAAAAAAAATTATAAAAATCATTAAAAACCACAAAAATATTTTGTCTTTTATTTTATTCATTTTTGACTACTTTGTAGGCCTTCGGCCAATCCGTGCTCCTTGAGTTCGACCCTGGGTGCTATACCAGGTTAATCTCATAGCAGGACCGCTTGCTTCGTGCTTGATTTGACATATTTTCGAGTGGTCAGTTTTCTTCTTGATTGACACTTCTGAGTGACTGAGGTCGCAAAGACCTATTTTCTGTACCTTATACCGTAGTCGCTCGGTTTTTCGTGTCGTCAGAATGGCGCCGTTGCCGGGGAGCACGGCTTAGTAGTCGTTTTTGAGTTTTCCGCGGCTTTTTGATTTGCGCGGCTTTTTGTATAGATTTCTGTATACATATTTTTCTCATATTTCTGACAATAATTTTGGACTGACCACTTCTCTCTGTTTCTTGCGAGGGCTCGAGGATCGAGGCGGCCGATTTCGAGAAGCCGACGCAACCGCGAGACTCAGAGGCGGCTCCCTTCTGCACGGAGCCGCAGGAGAGAGCGAGAGAGAGAGTTGAGTGGGTGAGGTTAGGTTAGGATATTGGATCATTATTGTTGTAATAATACAGGTACTCAGACTGGACTTGAACTTGGTTGACTTAGCGGGTCTGTTTCGCCGAGCACCGGTGTGCTCGGGGGACCCTTAGGAGTCTTTCGCGGTTTTTCGCGGTTTTCTTCTACCTTTTTCTGCCTTTTCCGGTGTTTACGCGGTTTTTGCTCGAGCCCCTAGACTTAGGAATTTCTGGTGCTTGTGACGTAATTAGTAGGATCCACACACCTAATTGATTATCTGTTCCCATAGAACGTTAATTGGACCTACTAATAAATAAATAATAAAAATAACTTAGTCACTTTCCTAAGAGCCTACGCGCCGCGAGCCTGCCCCGTCAAGCGCTACTCCTGAACTCGACCTGTCAAGAAGAGGAGGGGTGGGTCTAGACCGGACTCTTTGGATCGAGGGCGAGTGACTGAGTTAGACGGTTCTGCGCTAGAAATTGCTCGTTTAGGACTCGGCTTTCCCGTTGCATCATTTAGGTAGTTTTCTTTCTGTCTTTAAATTCTGCGCGGATCACTTGCATGTAGAGTGCTGGAGACAAGGTACGCATTTCTATCTCAGCATGCATCATTGATTTCTCGCGCATCGGCTTTTTCGACTTCTCCCCCCTGTTTTAGATTAAATAATCAGGAGAACCGAAAAATTCGTTAGGCCGTTTGTTTTTATTTGAAAAATATTAAAAAGAAAAACAATAAAATCGGGACTGCTAATCATACTTGACCTAAAAGACACTTCACGAAAAATCTATCTTGGGGAGAGTAACCCCCTCCTTGTCTGGTTTGGATGAGCGAGAGAGTGATCCGCACATTAGGATAGAGCCTCCGATCTTTTCTTGACTGATTACCGGCTTTCAGTACGGGACAGTCGGTTAAGAAAGATTTGGATACCTATTTACCTCACGTAATCGCTCTGATAGACTGGATGATCACCTAAAATAAAATCAACAAGATAATTGACCGATCCCTTCGGTCTTCAGCTCTGTGTGCGTAGGTGAATTGGGGGTTTGCTTATTCATCTTGTTTGGTTACCAGATCCCTTCGATCCTTTCCCCTCCCTCACCTCCCTTCATTTCTCTTCTCCCTGATCCCTGGATGATGGATTCCCCTCATTTTAAGCCGACTCTTATGGCTTCTTCTCCATCCTCTGACCATCACTCCAGTCCACCTTCTAGGGAGGTCGGATCTCTGACCAACCTCCCGCTCCCTCCCTCCCTTTCATCTCATCACTCTGGGCATGCTGTGCTAGACGTCCGAGGATATCAGACAGAGCAGATGCGAGACCCGGATGATGCTGTTGCTGAGTTGAGAGCGCACTCCGTTGGTGACCCGAGAGAGCAGTGGAGATCAGCAGATAGATCCCATTCTAGAGGGATGGAGGAACATAGAGCACATGGAGCTCAGTCAGCTTCTACACTAGGTCCATTCGTTTTGGAGTTGGATTACATTCAGCGACTGCCGACATTTTCAGGAGAGGCGCACGAAGAGCCTTTTCTTCACCTATCCGCGTTCGAGGAGTTTTGTAGACCACAGAGATATTCAGATGTCACTACAGAGGAGCTGATGACGAGGACCTTCCCATTCACACTTCATGACAGAGCCATGAGATGGCATCGCCGATTGGGGAGGACATTCGAGACGTGGGGAGAGCTACGCCGAGAGTTTCTACAGAGATACTTTCCCCCACGTAGAGCAGAGTTTATGCGGTCTTTGATCATGGACTTTTCAGTTGACCCCCAGGAGCCATTGCACGAGGCATGGCCGAGGTTTCTTGACCTCTTGAGGAGATTTCCAGACCATGGACTTCCACTTACCGACTTGATAGAGATCTCCATGCGGGGGATGACCGCAGAGCAGCTTGCACTGGTGATTACCACATGTGGCGGTTCACACCGCAGTTCCGACATTCACTTCCTGCATATCATCTCGAGGCTACTTTCACAGAGTTCTTCTTCACGTGATGCTTCGGTCGGCACAACACATGAGGACGATGCAGTACCAGTGCAGTGTGTCACTTCACATGGTGAACCAGCTTCTACACACCAACCCGAGGATTTGGATGATGCAGCACCACTGACAGAGGAGATGACTGTGATAGCAGAGGTTCGGACCCAGAGTCTACTCGAGTTTCCGTTGGCCTTCCAGTTGGAGTTCGAGTCAGCCCCAGAGTTCCCTGTTGACGAATCTTGGATATCAGATCTTCTGATACTCCAGGAGTCGGAGGAGCCCCAGCTATTGCAGCTGTTGATTCAGACACTTCAGATTCCAGTCCCGGAGGAATCAGTTTCCTTCCTGCAGAGACACTTCTTGGATGCAGACAATCACCAGAACTCAGCTCAGCAGCCACAGCTTGATAAGGGACACCACTTTGAGAGTACAGACACAGAAAGTCCCGTCTTCGAGCCTTTTGTCCTCCACTTTGTTGAGACAGATACACTTTCTGAGGACCAGCTGACAACCAGCATAGCCGCAGAGCGAGGATCAGCCACAGACACTTTGCCAGCTTCCGCGATGTTGACTAGTACCTTCTCCTGTTTCCAGATTGCCGAGATCTACACTCTTGATGATGATGCAGCCTGGTGCACTGAGTGGATACTTGATAGCAGAGCAGATGCCGATCTAGATCCTGATCCTCTTCCTGTCACTTCTGATCTAGCATCTCTCCCCGAGGGTTATCTGCGGGAGGATGCCGCACGCGATGAGTACTCGGTTTCACCTGCTGAGTGTGTTTCCGATCTGGCAGAACACGGAACCGAGTCGTTAGATCATTCTGATTCTGAGTCTTCTCACCTCGACGACCCTCGCGAGGATGAGCCCATTCTGGAGATATTCGATTATTTGCCTGATCTGTTTCTATTACATGCATCGGATATCATTCTGCTTAGAGAGTCTCCTGATCCTGATTGCCCATACCTGTTTGAGACACTGATTGACGTGGAGGATTCCATGACCGATCCATCCTTCTCCACGTTTGATTTCTTCGGCTCTATACTCTCACTCCAGTCTGATCCAGAGCCGCTGATTTCTTTTGTGCTACCGGATCCCGATTACTTATGCTCATATCATTGGCCGGTAGCAGACACCCGCCTGATTGCATACCTGGGTGTCTTACTTTATACTGTTGAGTTCGTCGCTGTTCTCACACCGAGACTGCGACGACAGTACGGCATTCGACTTACCGAGCCGTACTGAACCTTGATACCGCATTGTCCTAGCCTTTGCGCCCAGCTAGGGGCGTAAAATCTAGCGCTTGTTGAGAGGCACCTCAACATTGTACTCTCTTGTATATACGTGTTTCGTCTTGTTTGATCTTTCTTTCTTCCGTTCTTGTTTTCACCCCAGGTCTCGCTTAGGATTATCTTTGCTATACTTAGGATATTGCTCATCCTAAGTATAGGGGGGTGGAAACATCGGGTTGTTCATTCGTTCTGTTTCATCACTTCTGTTGTGTTGCCTATACTTAAGGTTCTCCACCTTAAGTATAGGGGGAGTGATGTCCTCATTCTTGTATATATTCGTGATTTTCTTTGTGTCTCTCTACCCCTGTTTTGCTGCCTATACTTAGGGATATTTTACCCTAAGTATAGGGGGGGGGCAGACTCTGTGTCTTCTTCACTCGGATTTCCCTTCATGTACAGCTTGCTATACTTAGGATTAGTTAATCCTAAGTATAGGGGGAAACCACCGAGTTCCTCTCATTCTATTCATTTATTCATTCCTGTACTTAGCCATTCCTTTTCACTTCCCTTTTACTAAGCACGAGTTATGTCTTCTTCATCGCTCTTGATCACTCTGAGGACATCGTTCGAGCTAAGTATAGGGGGGGGTGTGTATATATTTCATATATACTTTAGCCATAACTCGTACTTTGTGTGAGTGTGTTAATAAATAAAATGGCTAAAAATCACAAAAATTAAAAAATTAAAATTTTTCATGTACATAAACTTCTTTTATCTTGCACATACATAGCTAGTGTACAAAGTATTCTTGTAAAAATGATTTCAAAAATCTTTTGTGTAAAGCTTGTGTAAATACTTTGTATCAAAATTATGTATATAGTACAAAATTTTTCCAAAATGTTTTGAAAATCAAAAGTTTGCAAAAATCTTGTGTAAATGTGTGTAAATATCTTTTCGCAAAACTTGCACCTCATGCATCATTCATCCATGATTTCAAAACATTTTTCAAAAATTTTGCATGATTGTAAAATATTTGTAAATAGCATCTTGAGTACATATATGTATATAGTTTTCCTGGATGAGAGTTGACATTTAAACCAAGCCTAGAATTAAATTGAGAAATGGAGCTTGAAAAAGATCTTAATCCACTTAACTTCAAGAGGAACCTTATAGGATTTAGGGTTAAGGCTTTTCAGGTCCATAAGGACTTAATTCTTTGAGTCCACTAGGCTATGAGCATATGTCATCTTGATGAGCCTAAGTAGAGCACTTAACAACACACGCATGACTCTTAGAGACAATGGCTTGACTTGCACCTGCACTTTACACATGGCTCTCCACGGATGAGGTGGTGAGGAGGCAGTTTCCTTTGGCTTGGGGTAGCATATGAGGGTAGTACTTCTAGGCGGAACCTCTCTTCTTCTTCTAGTGAAGGAAGTGCGTCTCAACTTGACCTAGTGGTGATGAAGGCTAAAGACAGAAGCTGTGGGTTGCAATAAAGCTTCAAAAGAGGGATAGTCTACTGGCTCAAGAGGAAAATTTCTTGTATATATGCTGCACCATGTAGATATGCTGTATAGAAGTCCTTGAAAAAAAATGCAAAATGCAAAAAGAACTCCAAAAAAGTGGTGGGTCGGATTGAAAATTTAATAACCCCACCGGAGTGTACTTAGTCAAATAAAGCAAAGCTTATGGTATCCATGTTACATCTCATGAAGCTTGCAGCGGGAGACTTAGCTACACTGGCTAAGCTTCCAAAAGTCTATACTTCTTCCCCCTCTTCTTGAGCCGGTTGCACTTGAACTTAGAAGGGAATACCCCGCTTCTCGAGGAAAGAGTTGCTAGACCGAGGTATTAGAGTTACCAGGTTGAGGGAGGTTGTTTCTTTGTTACTTCTGAGGTGGGGAGCCACATATCACTTCCACTGCATGGAAAGATTCATGGTCATTAGAGTTTGTGTATGTAGACTTGTTCTGATCTGGTTTATTGAGGAGTCTTGTCCATAGATTGGTGGAACTTAGAGGCTGTTGGGTTTTAAGCTTAAGTCCAAATAAGGTTCCGACACATTAGTAATCCAAAGATCTGATCGAGCTCCATATTTCAATTTAATGAAGGCAAGTTTAATAATCAACCTTGATCCATGTACATCCTCGTTTTCTTTTTCTTTTTCTTTCTTTTTCACTTCTTTTTCAAATAAGTGTTTGCTAAGGGACTAGCAAAGTTAAGTATAGGGGGGTGATGAATACCCATTCATCACTCTTTATTCTTATATTTTAGCTACAAAAACCTTTGCAATGCATGTAGATATATGTAAATACAAATAATTACCAAAAGCATGCATTGTGTAAAAACTTATAATTAGCATGTTTTTGTGCAAAAATAAAAGAATAAAGATTAAAAAGAAAAAGAGGGAAATATTTAGAATAAATATTGAGCATCCTAACCCAAGGGAGGGCTCAGCATGGGCCTGACCGCATAAAAGCCCAAGTAGAGGGAGATAGGAGCTCATGTGTAAATATTTGTGAAAATTCATAAAACTATATTTTCCTCACCAAAAATACAGTTGTAAATATTTGTATATATTTATAAAAGATAAAAACAAAATAAAAAGTTAAAAATCAAAAAGATCAAAAATACCCCTTTCATCTTGTACATAAACCACACCTATATATATATATTTATTTAGCTTTGTAAATATACAAAAGTAATTTTTATACTCTTTGTAAATATTCTATGCTATGCTTTGTAAATAAATAAAATAAAAGAATCAAAATCAAAAACAAAATAAAAATAACAAAATTAAAAAAACCAAAAATACCTTATACATATACCATGTAGATACATGTACATATATATTTATTTCACCCTTGTATATAAATAATAAAAATAAAATAAAAATACCCTTTTATTTTTAAGCTTATACTATAAATAAATAAAATATAAAATGGGAATAAAAATGCACAAAAATAACAAATTAAAAATCAAAAAAATTAAAAAGGCATATTGTACAAATACCTATGTATAGCTATACTATGTAAATACCCTATTTTTACTTTGAAAAATTAATTAAAAATCACCAAAAAATAGAAAAAATTAAAACAAAAATATTTCATGTTTGAAGTTTTTAATAATTCAGCCATTTGTTATTTTTAATTGAATTTTTAAATGTTTTCCACGTGGCTGTTTCCCATTGGTCCACGGGGAATGTTGACCCCCGGTCAACTCCCCCCGCGGACCCTCTTCTCTCGCGGATCAGGCTGTCGACCCGATTTCTCTGATTTTTCCATGCCTGATCCGCCCGCCATTTGCGCAAACCCCGGGTCCTAATTCTTCTTCTTGCATCCGAGACCCCCGCCCGGGGGATTGCATCGGGGTCCGCGCTTCATGCTGCCCTACCCGACCAGCCCTAGTCGGGTCGGCACCCATATATATCTCGAGCTCCGCCACCTTCAATCGGCATCTTTGGCCATTCGCGCAGCTTTCCAGTGAGCTCCAGAGAGAGAGCGAGGTGACAGCTCGCCACCCCACCCTGTTGCAGCGAGGAAGGAGGTGCGAACCATCGATCCGGCGAAGACTTCGCCGCAGCTCCGCCGCCTGAGCGAGCTCCGAGCCTCGGGCCGAGACGACCCTTGAGGCCACGACCGGGAGCACTCCCAGCTCCAGCACAGTCTCACCATCCACCCAGGTAGTCCCGTCGTTCCTTCTTTTTCTCGAATTTTCCATTTCGCCCAAATCACGCTGCCATCGATTTTTACTGATTCCGACCGCCTCGCCTTCCCGTTCGACCATCGGAATCCACCATCACCTCCGCCTTCCTTCCACGCACCTTCTCCGCCCCTCCGTTCAACCCAGCTCGCACAGGAGCTGGGGTTCGAATCCCTTCGCCGTCGCACCGCCGGGGTTCGCCCACACCGACGCACCTTTCACCTTCACGCCGCTTAACCGGGTCGAGACACTTTGCCCTCGACCCGCGAAGCTTCTGAGCTATTTTGCAGGACTAGCAGAGGCCATCTGAGGCCTCTCGACATTCGGCCAGGAGCTTCACCTCCGCCGACCTCGCCGGAGCCCTCCAAGGCTCGGTTGGGTCATCGGAACCTACCATCAGCTGCGGAGCATCATCGCGGAGCTTCTCCGATCTTCAGGCGCAGCAGAGGAGGCCGGAGCCACCGTCACGAGGCCGGCGAAGTTCGCCGGCCACCTGTTCTTCCTCGACCTCCAGCCACCATCCGATCAGACCTCCAGCTCCAGTTTACATCTGGGCCGTCCGTTTTGGAGCAACAGCCACCGTTTGATCTGAGGAGGATAGATCTGGACCGTCCGATGCTCGAGGGTTAGCCACCGAGAGCCTCCATCGTTCGATCCTCCACGTGGAACGACCCCCACCGTCGGATTCACCCGAGGAGCCCAACTGTGGAATGCCCGATGTTCGCTACCGTCCGATGCTCCACGTGGCCTCCATCCAGCCGCTCCATTAATAAAGGGTAAACTACCCTAAGGACCTTCTGTTTATTTCCTTTCGCATTTAGTCCTGTAATTATCTAGTGTAGTTGTTTAGTTTTTGGGATATTTGCATAGTGGACCCTGAGCTTTAGTTTATTTGCAATTATACCCCTATATGTGTGAGCCACGTGCTTCGTCACGTGTATTTTTGGGTTATTTGCATCATATGCCCTTGTAGCTCTGGATGGTTCTGAAATGAAAGAATCTTTTTGATAATTGCATTTATACCCCTGTGAATGGTTTTATTTTGCATGTACGTTTATTTAAGGGTAAATTGCAACTAAGGCCCTCGGACTTTTGGTACGTGTTACCAATTAGTCCCCGGACCTTACTTTTATTACATAGAGGTCCCTGAGTGCCCCAGGTACGCGCCTCGCGCGTGTTTTGCTGGGTATTTTGCACCGGGACCCCCAGAACTTTGGGTATTTGCACTTTGGTCCCTGTGCACAGTGCCCTCTTGTCATTTTTGAATAAAATATCAAATCACCTCCAAATCCAACGAAAATTTGACACATGGCTCCTGCCATGGTGTAGGATTTTTGTAGATTTTTGAGAACATTTCTGATCTTGTTTGCTATTTTTAAAAATTCAAAAACCTCCATTTTTGGCACTGTTTAACTTGAAAAATCACAAAAAATATAAAACCCCCCCTAAAAATTCCATAAAAATTAGGTACTGTTTAGTTTGTGTTCTTTGATTTTCTAGCCAATTTTGGCTATTTTTCATCACTGAAAACCCATAAAAACTTAAAAACCCTCAAAAACTCATAAAAATTCTAATAAATACATTAAAAACCCAAAAACAATAATTTTGGTACTCAAATTTTCCTTGTTTTACCTAGTTTACAGGAAAAATACCTCCAGGTCCTTTTGAGGTCCTTAGATATTTTATCTAGGGATTTTGGGCCTGGCTGGACAGTACCCTACATTTTTGCTACTGTTTGATTTTTTTAGAAAATAAAATACACATCCTAAAAATTCCAAAAACTCACCAAAAACATTAAAAAACACAAAAAACATAAAAATATTTTTATCTGAATTTTTGCTTGATTTTTTATGCATTAAATAATTTGTCAAAGTTGCTTGCTTTTGCTTTTCTTATTTTTTTCACATATTAAAAATTCCAAAAAAAAATTATAAAAATCATTAAAAACCACAAAAATATTTTGTCTTTTATTTTATTCATTTTTGACTACTTCGTAGGCCTTCGGCCAATCCGTGCTCCTTGAGTTCGACCCTGGGTGCTATACCAGGTTAATCTCATAGCAGGACCGCTTGCTTCGTGCTTGATTTGACATATTTTCGAGTGGTCAGTTTTCTTCTTGATTGACACTTCTGAGTGACTGAGGTCGCAACGACCTATTTTCTGTACCTTATACCTTAGTCGCTCTGTTTTTCGTGTCGTCAGTAAGATATATGCTTTGGGAAAGCATATGATCTATACCAATTCCCAGTGACCAAGATTGAGAAACTTAATGATCAAATCCTGAAGATGACAGTGAAAAAGTGATCTTTATCTTCAGAATGATCATAGGTCTTCCAGTATGCAGGATGTACAGTATTGGAAATACCTGAGGGTGATGTGATCATAAACGATTGTATAACCATGACGCTTCCATTCTGAGGGAGTGATGAAATAGGTTTGGATTTTAGTGACTCCTCTCATTAGAGAAGTGACCTAATCTTAGTCCATGAACTGGACATTGATCTGAATGAGATTCAGATGCAATGAGAAGATTAGGTCTACGGTCTTGATTTGATCAAGCATCAGTGGGAGGTCCATGGGATCTGGATTTGAGATATGATCTCAACATCCAAGTCACTATACATGGAACAATACAATCGCCCTGTCCTTATCTCCAAGTATCTGCGGAAAAATCACATTATTCTTGAAGGGTTCAAGAATAATTCCATGGATCTGAGCAATGAAGAATTGATGATTAAATGTGATTTAATCATTTTGATGTGTGAAGAAATTATCCAATATAATTAAATATGATTTAATTATTATCAATAAGAATAATGTGGATAGAAATATCCAATTATTCATAATATATTATAAATGTGATTTATAATGTATTAGAGAGAGTTAATTATAATTTATATTTGTTGATTGTGATTTATAATGTATTGGAGAGAGCTAATTATAATTTATATTTGTTGATTAATTATTATGTGTATTGGATACACATTGTGTAATTAATTGACAATGTAAATTATATGTTGTTTTGGGTTGTGAATATGATTCACAATTTTTCAGTGGCAAGAATGCAATATTCTCAAATATAATTGTGAATTAGTTTTGAAGAATAAAACTAACAAAAGTTGTTGGAAATAAATAAAGAGATTTCCATGGAGATATGCAATCTCATGAAATATCATGAGATTGCCCTCAATATGGAAGGGGTGGGCGACACCCTATTCCTAATTGGAATGGGAGGCCGTCCATTGATGACACGAAATTCCCAAGCGACTAAGGTAGAAGGTACAGAAAAATAGGTCGTTGCGACCTCAGCCACTCAGAATGTGTCAATCAAGAAAAATGAACCACTCGAAAAAGATCAATTCAAGAAAATCACGAAGAAGCGGTCCTGCTAAATGTTTAACCTGGTATAGCACCCAGGGTCGAACACAAGGAGCACGGATTGGCTAAAAAGCCTACGAAGTAGTCGAAGAATCAGAGAAAAAGGGAAAACATTTTTAGTGGTTTTTAATTGTTTTTAAAATTTTTTTTGGATTTTTAATATGTGAAGAAAATGAGAAAGACTAAAAGCAATCACACTTCAACAATTATTTAATGCATCAGAAACCAAACAAAAATTCAGATAAAAATATTTTTGTGTTTTTTATGTTTTTTTATGTTTTTGGTGAATTTTTGGGATTTTTCTGATGTGTATTTTATTTTCTAAAAATCAAACAGTAAGAAAACCAAGGGGTACTGTCCAGCCAAGCCTAAAGTCCCTAGATAAAATATCTAAGGACCTCAAAAGGGCCTGGAGGTAATTTTCCTGTATACTAGAGAAAACAAGGAAAATTTGAGCACCAAAATTATTGTTTTTGGGTCTTTAGATTATTTAATATGATTTTTATGAGTTTTTAGGTGTTTTTGAATTTTTAGGGTTTTTAAGCAATGAAAAATAGCCAAAATTGGCTAGAAAATCAAAGGACACAAAATAAACAGTATCTAATTTTTATAGAATTTTTAGGGGTGTTTCTATATTTTTTTGTGATTTTTAAAACTGAACAGTGCCAAAAATAGATGTTTTTGAATTTTTAAAAATAGCAAATAAACTCAAAAATGTCCTCAAAAATTCTCGAAAATCCTACACCATGGCAGGAACCATGGGTCTAATTTTCATCGAATTTGGAGGTGATTTGATATTTTATTCAAAAATGACAAGAGGGCACTGTGCACAGGGACCAAAGTGCAAATACCCGAAGTTCTGGGGGTCCTGGTGCAAAATACCCAGCAAGTCACGCGCGTGGCACGTGCCTGGGGCACTCAGGGACCCAAATGTGATAAAATAAGGTCCCGAGGACTTATTGGTAACAAGTACCAAAAGTCCAGGGGCTTATCTGCAAAATACCCAAAATATAACGCACATGTGGAAATAAATCACGCACAGGGGTATAAATGCAAATAGAATAAAACTTTCATTCATTCAAGAACAACCAGAACTACAGGGTCTCTAAATGCAAATAGCCCAGATAAACACGTGACGAAACACGTGGCATACAACGCACAGGGGTATAAATGCAAACAAACTAAAGTGCGAGGTCCAATGTGCAAATATCCCAAAAACTAAACAACTGCATTCTATATTTACAGGACTAAATGATAAAAACTAAAAACAGAGGGGCCTAAGGACAATTACCCCTTATTTAAGATCCAAGGGCGGAGCGTGCGCCACGTGTAGATCCGACGGTGGAGAGGCGGAGGCGCCTCACTCCTGTAACCCTTGGCGTGATCGGATGGCTGAGACAAAGACACGTGGAGGATCTGACGGTGACTGCTCAACTGCGCCTCATCTCAAGATCAAATGGTCTGGATCACTCCTCCTCTGATCGTGCGGTGCCTGACGCTCCTGGAACGGATGGCTCAGATTGAAACTGGAGCTGGAGGGCGATCGAACGGTGCCTGAAGGTCGAGGAAGAACAGGTGGCCGGCGAAGTTCGCCGGCCCAGTACGTGCGCTCCTGACCTCCCCTGCTGCCTCCGGAGATCGGAGAAGGTGCGCGATGAAGCTCCGCAGCTGATGGTGGGCTCCGATGGCCCAACCGAGCCCTGGAGGGCTCCGGCGAGGTCGTCGGAGGAGAAGCTCCTGTCTGAATGTCGGAAGGCCTCAGATAGCCTCCTCTGGTCCTGCAAAAAGGCTCAGGAGCTTCGCGGGTCGAGGGCAAAGTGCCTCGACCCGGTTAGGCGTCGTGGGGGTGGTCTGTGCGTCGGTGCGGGCGAACCCCGGCGAAGCGACGGCGAGGGGATTCGAATCCCAGCTCCTGTGCGAGCTGGGTTGAATGGAGGGGTGGAGAAGGTGCGCGAGGGAAAGGCGAACGTGATGGGGGATTCCGATGATTGAGTGGGTGCGGGAGATGGTCGGAATCGACGATAAACGACGGCGGCGCGATTTGGGGGTAAATGGAAATTAGGCTAAATAAGAAAGCTAGAAGGTTACCTGGGTGGCGTGGTAGACTAGGCTGGAGCTGAGGTAGCTCCCGGTCATGGCCTCGAAGGTCGTCAAGTCCTGAGGCTCGGGCTCCTGCACTGGGCGGAGCACGGCGGCGCAATGTCGCCGGATCAGTGGTCCGGCCACCCCCTCCTCGCTGCGACACGGGCAATCGAGAGCTGTCACCTCAAGGGATGCAGTGGAGGTCACGGGATGAAGGGTGGAGAGCCAAAGATGGCGTGAAAACGGGGGCGGAGCTCAGACTATATACAGCTAGGGGTCCGGCTAGAAGGGAGTCGGGCGTGAAGCTCGGAGCGCGGATCCCAATGCGGATACCCCGGCAGTCATGTCGGATGTACGAGGAAGCGATAGGACCCGGGATTTGCGGAGAAGGCGAACGGATCGAGCGCGGAAAAAGAGGAGAAAACGGGTCGGGCGCGAGATCCGCTGGAGAAGACGGTCCGCGGAGGGAGTTGACCGGGGGTCAACATCCCCCGTGGACCAATGAGACGCTGCCACGTGGTCAATATTTGAAGCTCAAAAATAAGGCAGCAAATGGTCGATTTTGCAAAAACTTTCAACATGAAATATTTTTATTTTATTTTTTTTCTATTTTTTGGTGATTTTTAATTAATTTTTGGAAATAAAAGTGAGGTATTTACATTATATAGCTATACATAGGTATATATACAATATGGAGGCTTTTGATTTTTGATTTTTAATTATTATTTTTATACAATTTTATTCCCATTTTATATTTTATTTATTTATAGAATGAAATGAGGGATAAAAGGGTAATTTTATTTTGTTTTTATTATTTATATACATAGGTGGAATAAATAGTTATGTACAACTATATACATGGCATTTGTACAATATATTTTTGTAATTTTAATTTTTGTTATTTTTATTTGATTTTTGTTTTGATTCTTTTTGTTTTATTTACTTACAATATATAGCATAGAATATTTACAAAAAGTTTTGAAAATAAATAAATTTATTTACAAGGTTAAATACATGTAGAAGCATGGTCTATGTACATGGTGAAAGGGTATTTTTGATCTTTTTAATTTTCAAATTTTTGTTTTGTTTTTATCTTTTATAAATATTTACAGATGTATTTTTGGTGAGGAAAATATTTTGTTATTTTATTTTATTTACATAATTATTTACACATGAGCTCCTATCTCCCTCTACTGTGGCTTTTATGCGGTCAGGCCCATGCTGAGCCCTCCCTTGGGTTAGGTTGCTCAATATTTATTCTAAATATTTCCCTCTTTTTCTTTTTAATCTTTATTCTTTTATTTTTACACAAAAACATGCTAATTATAAGTTTTTACACAATGCATGCTTTTGGTAATTATTTGTATTTACATATATCTACATGCATTTGCAAAGGTTTTTGTAGCTAAAATATAAGAATAAAGAGTGATGAATGGGTATTCATCATCCATCATGGAATGTACATGGAGATGTGATCTCCATGCATATTCTCTCCGTATTTATTGGTATAATTCAGGATTGATTTATATTTGATTTTGTCAAATATATTTTAATCTAAATTTATTGGTTTTACCAACAACAATCTTGATCATTGGATTAGACATAAATCAATCTCATCCATTGATTTTATATGTCCCATGGATTGAGATCCATGGATCCCAAAACCCTATAAATAGAGAGGCATACCATGCTCTCTAAGGCTATGCAATATTAAAGCTCTCTCTCTCTCTCTCTCATTTTCTTCTCACATGCGAACCCTCTCTCCCTCTTCTTGGTGGCCGTCCACCAAACCCAAGAGGAGAGAATCGTCGACGCTCTCGCCACCACACCGCCGCTTCGACGTTCTTCGGTTCTCCGTCTTCTTGGAGTGCTACGCTTACGAAGGAGACATTCGATCTCGTACGAGAGATCAGGAGCAACCGTGCTTGGATCATCTTCTTGGATTGCAAGGACTACGCGGTTCATCCCCGCGCTCGCAAGCGATCTCACCGACGATCGAACTTGAGACATGAGGTCTCTTCTCTTAGAGACTCGATCAACCACGCTTCAAGAGGTATTCCTTGTACTTGTTGTGGTTATAGATGAAACAATCCGAGAACCGTTCTTGGATCATGTGGTTTCATCGCATGAAAATCTTTTAAATTCCGCTGCACAGAACAACTAGTATGACTAGTCGTTCTGCGTCGTATCCGATACGACGATCACGCTTCCGTGATGCGTTTGAGGATAATTCCACATCCTTCAGATGCATGATCCAAGAGGAAGCGACGAGCACAAAAATCAGGGTGAAAGGCGATCAGATCCATTCCCGATAATCGGAAGAAATCGGGTCGGCACGCGAGTTTGGGCGCGATGTGGTCTGGGGGGGGGTTGACCGGGGGTTAACAATCCCCCGTGGACCAATCAAATAATTCCAGGTCAAAAATATTTGTAAATTCAAAATAAAATAGAAAATGATTTTGTTTAAAAATATTTACAAATGAAAAATGTTTATTATTTTTCAAATTATTTTTAGTGATTTTTCTTTATTTTTTGAAAAATAAATTAATGTATATACATAATATAATATTATATACATGTATAAAATACCTATGTATTTTATGTTTTTATTTTTATTAGTTTATTTTTGTACAATTATCCCAATTTATATTTTATTTATTTACAACATAAAATTTGGGATATAAAATAATTTTTATTTTATTTTTATTATTTATTTACAAGGATAAAATAAATAGATATAGGTACATGTGTACATGGTATATACAAGGGTGTATGTGAGAGAGAAATTATTCTTTGTGTGTTTTTATTTTATTTTCTTATTTTTATTTTATTTTTAGAAATATATACAAATTATGAGAAGCTCATTTTTATTTTTATTTTATGAAAATAAGATATATACACCAAGAAGGAAATGTGCTCAATGATGAATGACCCTATCTCTCTCTACTCATTTTATTTAGCGATCAGGCCCATATTGGACCCTCTCTTGGGTTTACGTGACTCAATATTTATTCTAAATATTTCCTCCTTTTTCTTTATTTCTTTATTCTTTTATTTTTGCACAAAAACATGCTAATTATTTATATTTACACAAAGCATGTATTTTAATAATTTATTGTATTTACAACTATCTACATGGTGTTTTGCAAAGATTTTTAGCTAAAATAAAAGAATAAAGAGTGATGAATGAGGATTTATCACCTATACTTTACTTTTACTAGTCCCTTAGCAACCACTTATTTTGAAAAAGAAGTGAAAAAGAGAAAGAAAAAGAAAAAGAAGGGAAATCAAGGCTGATTATTAAACATTCCTTCATTAAATTGAAATATGGAGCTCAGTGAGACCTTTGTATTATTAATTTATCGGAATCTTACTTGGACTTAAGCTTAAAACTTATTTTAGTTGTTGTTTAGTCTGTTAAATAAAATAGCACTTTGGGACATTTTGCACATTAGCACCTACTGTTTTCCTTATTTGCACTTTAGTCCTTCTATTGTGGACGCACGTGCTTCGCCACGTGCATATCTGTGACTTTTTGCATGTGAGCCCTTCTGGTTTATGAATGTTATGCGTTGATTAGATAGTTTTATATATTTACATTTATATCCCTATGAAGGCTGAATTGCGACATGTGCTGAATTTGAAGTGAAATTTGCAATAGGTCCCTTGGACTTTTAAAACATGTTAATCTTTGGTCCTGAAACTTATTTTATTTGCATTTCAGTCCCTATGTGCTGTGCATCTCTTATTGGTGGAATAAAATAGCAAATCGACTCCAAATTTCATGAAATTTGGATACTTGGCCCCTGCCACTGTGTAAAAATTTCAATGGTTTTTTGGAACTTTTTTGTTTGGATTTGATATTTTAAAAATTCAAAAACCCCTATTTTTTCTACTGTCTACATTTAAAAACCAACTAAAAATATTAAAAATTCCCCAAAAATTCTAAAAAAATTGTGGTCTGTTTGTTTTGTTGTCTTGTTGCTTCAGTTCAATTTTTGTTTGATTTGGACTTATAAAAACCTTAAAAATTGAAAAACCTAACAAACTCATAAAAATCATTAAAAATTCTAAAAAAATAAAAAAAATCAATTTCTTTTCCATTAGTTAGATTTTTACCTTTATTTCATCATAAAATTGTTTTTATAATTTTATAGCCATTTATTTATTTTTAAATAGCCTTTAGATTCTAGCTGCACATTGATTTCCAATTTTTGTCTTATTTCATTTTTATAAAAATCAACTAAAAGTATAAAAATCTTAGAAAATCACCAAAAATACTTAAAAAATTATAAAATCCAAAAATATTTTTACCTCAATTTTCTGACTTGATTTGTGTTGTTTAATAATTGGGTGATTGTGACTTTGTGGCTTTGTCTTATATTTTATTCATAATAAAAAATCACAAAAAATTTAAAAACCTATAAAATCCACCAAAAATATTTTCTTCTCTTTTATTCGATTTCTGACTACTTCGTAGGCTCTTAGCCAATCCGTGCTCTTTGAGTTCGACCCTGTTTGTTATACCATGTTAAATAAAATAGCGAGACCGCTATTCGACTTTATTGATTGATTTATTGATTTGGTGGTCTTGTTTTTTGTTGAGTCCGACTCGAGAGGTTGAGATCCCAACGATCCTTGATACCCATCTCCCTTAGTCTCTCGGTTTTTCGGCTCATCAATGAGGTTGCTTTCCCTTGACCTACCAAGGATTAGGAATTAGTGCTACTTATCCTAAGCATCATAGTTGGATTGGGATGGATGAACCTTATGTCAAAAGGTTAGTCATATGGGTTATCCTTATATGTGAATAGTAACTGTTTGGATGGTCGGGAGTTTTAGATTGGTAAATATTTTGTATTGTGATGTCATATCATTTATTTGTTATAATTTTTCTATTTATAATATGCTTTTGATGTTAAATGTCTCTATAAAGATAGTTAAAAAAAATTAGAACAAATAAAATATGGGATCCATTCGGCTAACTACAACCCACGATTGCAGTGGCAAAATTAGGGATATATAACCCATAATCAAATCCCCCGTTAGTTGACATGATCCGTACATTCCAGTAGCCACTTTACCCCAAGGTAAACGGGTAAAGAAATGGGCATTAAAAGAAAAATGAGTTGTGGCAACGGAATGTAGTTATGAAAACTTGTAGCCACGATAATTCCGTGGCCACTAGTTTTTCGTAGCTACAATATGTAGCTAAAGTCTTCGTAAAGAGTTGTGGTCACGATAAGTTCTATGGTCATGTGTAGTGGCCACAACATATTCGCCGTTAGAGAACTCTCGTGATGAGACACTATAAAAAAATGAGCTATAGTGATGATTTTTTCAAAATCCGTCACTAAATTAGCCGTTGTTAAATATATAACGACGAAATTATTTGTTGCGAAATGATTTTTCTTATTCAAAATTAGTGACGAATATCATATATATATATCGTTATATCATCAGCAACGGTCCACATAGCGATGTTTATCCGTTGCTATTTTTCAATCTTCTAATTAAACGTCGCTAAATTTTGAACTAAAAAAATAGCGACGATTAGTTGATATTTTGAAAAATAGTAATGGATAAGCATCATTATATGGACCGTTGCTAATGATATAACAACAGATATGATATTCGTTGCTAATTTTGAGTATGAAAACTCATTTCCAATGAATAATATCGTCGTTATATATTTAACAACGGCTAATTTAGTGACGGATTTTGAAAAAACCGTCACTATAGCTAAATTTTGTTGTAGTGGACTTGGAGCGATGGCTACTGACCATGACATGTCATGGCCAGAGCTCAATTCCGTGGCTTTAAACCCCACATCCGTGGGCATAATTCTGTAGTTACAATTTGTTTTCCTTGTAATGAGAAATCCCCTCACAATATTTATCTACTAAAAAAGAGAAATATGTACCAATCAATCTGTTTTACAAGAGTAAGGTGGCTGACTAAATTAATGTTATCATAGATCTCATGCTGCTCGAAAACACATATTAGCACCTGTTTCTGTTAAACATCGATATAATTTGATGAAAACCGTCAAGGTGATAGATAGCAGCTTCTACGGTAGGGTAATCTCGGCAGAAGACCATAAAACAAATCAAACAACAATCAGAATATAATTTAACGTAATCAATGAACCACAGAAACTGAGCCCAGATTCCATCACCTAACCATAAAATCCCCATATAGAAACCCAACCACATGCTCAAACCCTAATCCATAATACATAAAAACCCTAAACCACAGCAGTGCAATCGGTCCTCTTGAAGGTGACCTCCTTGTTCACGAGATCATACCCCACCTGGAAGCCCTGTTGAGCCACATTCCCGAATATCGGCACGCCGCTACCGCCACTGTCGGCTATCGCCAAGCATGACACCCCGCCCTCCACGTCGACGAACGTATTCATCGACGTAAGCGTCACCGAGGCACCGTGGAAGTTGAACACCATATCCGGTAACGCTCCGTCAGCTCCCCCGCCAACCTTAAAGCAATGGTCGAAAGTTGACGAAGGATCGGGCACAATCGGTAGGTGTATTATCTTCATCAACTCTGCGACGAGGCTGCTATAGGTCGACGATGGTAGCAGAGTGAGTGTTGTGCCGGAATCGATGATTATATTGCCCATATCGGCCAACGGGACGTCGATGGAGACCCCGCCGACGGTGATTGACTCAAGGGAGAGGTAGTAGTATGTTTTGGGATTCATCGGACGGATCGGAGTGGAGACCGCACCTCCCCCCGACACGGTGGTGCCAAAGGATATCGTGCTAGACTTCCCGGTAGTCGAGTATGGGACAAGGCAATAAGCGAATTTGCCGTCGATGGATCCACTTAGCTGTGAGGTGAGTGATAATGGACCTCCTCCGAGACCCACAAGACCACCTCCGTCGGCACTGAACGTCCCTCCACTTGAGTGCGAGCATCCGACCGCGATACCAGGTATCGTTGCCGGCTGTCGGCCGCCGGATTTGAATGTGAGGGTCTCAGTGGCAAGGAGCCCAACTGAGTATGATCCATCCCCATAATTGACCTCATACCGACACCCGCCGTCGTCCGTGCACGAAGGTTCGTCGTTTAAAGAGCACGTATCCGACTTGCACGACACGTTCTTGTACGTCGACGACTTGGCGGGGTCGAATTTAGGCGGCTTTTGCTTGTAGCAGTCCTTGCACGGTTCGCATTGCACCCATGTCACATCACTGCCCGTGTCTGCGACCGCGAGCGTGTCAAACGGCGGCGTGCCCATGGAGATCGACATAAGGTAATCGTCCATGTCTGGGGAGATGGGTGCGGAGAAGTCGGATTGCGGCGAGGCTGAGGAGAGCCCGAAGCGATGTGATCGTGCGATAGAGCGATGTGCAGATGCACGGAGGATGTCAGCAGGGGATAAGGAGGAATTGTAGAACGGGGATTGCGGCGAGCTTCGGTGGATGAGGTCGGCGGTGAAGGAGAGGGTCGGAGGCCTCCTCGCGGAGGCCGAGGAGGCGAGGAGGAGGAGTGGTACACGAGGAGCCATTGTGTTGGTGATGAGAATTGGAGTGTTGGGTACTTATAGAGGTGGATTAGGAGGTGATTAAGAAATGTAATTAATGGGAATCGAGTTGGGATCGGGGTGGGAGATGGAGATTCGTCATGCGCATGGTTATGGTAACGGGCAACTGTGATCTTACATGGATTTGGTGTTTTTCGTGGATAATCCTGAAAGAACTTTAAAGTACACGAAAACCCATTGTACAACTTTTATTTTCACAAACGCCCTTGATTAGTCGTTTGAATTCGATTCTGCACATAATATAAAATATAAGGTGTTTTTTCGAACAAATTGCAATCTACAAGTTGGACGTTTTGGGAACAAAAGTAGATATATGACAGAATTTTAGGTTAATTCGCGGGACATCTGTGCAAGCATTGATAATTTTTTATAATGGAAAAATACGAAGATATTGGTGTAATTTCAATAATTTCAAAGGAAATAATTAAGGAACTTCCCATTTTCAATAACCGGGAAATGGAAAGTTTTTGGATTTGGTGTAAAAATTTACGGGTTTAAGAGCACGCCCGCTTTTGCGTTTATGGAATTTTAGATTCCAAATAGGCATATTTAGGAGAAATAGATTTGAACATCAATCAAATATCGTATACATTTTTTTGGTTTTCTACGATACAAAGGGGAAAGTCACACCCAATATGTAGAAGAAATTCGCATCCACGCTGAAATAAAATTAAGGTATTTTTATCACACAAACCCTATATACTTTGTAAACCTTCTCGATCTTTGAAACGTCGATATTCCTCCTTCCACCATGTAAACTTGCTAATCTTACGCAACAGACCATGTGGTTAACGCTCATCCATTTGACCATTAGCAATAATCGGATTTCGTTAATTTTTTAGCATATTACCCATTTTATTTATCAAAATTACAAAAGAAGACCCTCCTTTTGTCCCACCTCATCTACCTCCTCACCTTCCATTCTCCATCCAGTATTGACCTCGACCCGACAGTCTAGAGTTCGCTTCGAGGATGTCGACAACCTCAGAGAATCGATTTGGAGACCGAATCGATCGAGAAAGAGATCAACTGACTAACAGCTCGACTCGGGCATTTGAGGGCCAAGAAAAACATGATAAACTTGAAGGCAGAAGCTGCTAGAAGACGGATCATGCCAACGATAAACTCGATGACGTCCAACCCATCTTCTCTATTGTGCGCAACACATCCGCCTTGCTAGGATCATACACCTGCATGCACCGTCGTCGTTGAGATGAGGGCTCCAGCTTTAGGGACTCAAAGCAGCAACCGTGAACCCCATCTTATGCCTCCAATCCAAAGCCGGAGTTCGAAGCTCCATGTCGTTCGCCCACCTCCCCAACCTCCGCCCTCTCTCTACTCCACCCACTCTCCCCTCCCACACACACCACCCCGAACTCGAGCCCCCTCCCCCGCCACAAGTTATGTTGTAGAGGTTGATGCGGACATGTGTAAGGGAGGCTCCTTCTCAATCGTCCCCATGGTGGGTAGACATCCTCCTCCTCGACGTCCATGTTTATCACCGAATCCCTAGGCAGCTCCACCTCCTTCATCTCCAACATCCATCGTCGTGTGCCTAGAGAAGAAAGGGGGAGGTGTTCGACATGTGAGCCCATGACTAACCATTATGCAATAATTGTTATTGTGATTCACTCCTTAATATGAAAGTAAAAATAATTAATTTACATAATAGGTCCCTTAGTACAATTAGGGTTATGTACCATGGACATCTTAATGATTATACAGTTGTTGATTCAAATGCTCAATCATAAAGGCTGGTTCCTGGGTGATATCTAAAGAGTTAGATTGAGGACTCACCAAGCACCATCTAATGATTGTTAAGAAAGGATCTTTAACCTTAGAAGAAGATGATAATTAATCTCTAAAGACTAATATTTGACTGACCTCTTGATGCGGATTATCTGCATAGGAATAGAGCTTTAGAGGAGTTAGATAGGTTAGATTAAAGAGTTGACTTAACGAGATCGAGATAACCAAGACTTATGTCATATATTGTCATGATATAGGCACACGTCCTCTGACCGTAGACATATTTGTTACTATTTGTCTAAGTGTGTACATTTAGCAGATCGATAGGTTGATGACCTATTCAAGGTCTATGCACCGACGATCTGATGTGCATACAAGGTCATACGAGTAATATGATCTCTTAAAGGAATCATACATGTTCATTACTGAACCGGAAGACATGAGCTCACTCATGAGATATTGGGATCAAATTCCGTGCACGGTCATCTCGCTTTGGAAGCTTGACTGAATTTGTAAATATGATATATGCTTTTGGAAAGTATATGATCAATGCCAATGTATGATATATGCTTTTGAAAAATGTATGATCGATACCAACTTCCAATGATCAAATGAGAAACTTAATGATAAATCCTGAAGAAGACAATCTAAAAGTCATCTAAAAACTTCATGTTTATTCTATGTCTTCCCGTATGTAGGATGTACGTGTATTAGGAATACTCGAAGGTGATGTGATCATAAACGATTGTATAACCATGATGCTTCCATTTCGAGGGAGTGATGAAATATGTTTGGATTTTAGTGACTCCTCTCAATAGAGAAGTAATCTAATCTTAGTCGAAATGTTGGACATTGATCTGAATATGATTCATATACAATGAAAAGATTAGATTTGTCTTTGATTTAATGAAGCATCTTTGAGAGGTCCCCGAGATCTGTATTTGAGATATGATCCCAATATCCAAGTTAATATCGTGGAACGTACAATCATACTGCCCTTATCTCTAAGTATCCACGGAAAAAGTCATTATTCTTGAAAGAGTCAAGAATAATTCCATTGTTGAGTAATATATCTTAGAGTTGAATTGATAGCTAAATATGATTTAATTATCATGAGTAATATGAATATGATTCATATTATTTAGATATATGAGAATGGAGATCCAAGATAAATAAATATGATTTAATTATCAAGGATATGAATTATGTAGGTATTACAATACATATTAATCATATATATTGTAAATATGATTTATAATATATTAGAGAGATCTAATTGTAAAAAATATTTACGAATTAGAGAGAGCTACAAAAAAGACGCTATTGGTGTGCACACACTAGCTTGCACTTGACGAGCACCTGTCCTCGACCAGCTCTGGGCGAGCATAGGGGTTACACATGTGCTCGCTTGGGCTACTCGCCAATTTGAATTTTGAGGCGAGGCTCTGGAGTGTGTGTTAAAATATGGGCAAGCACTTTGATTACACATGTGCTCGCCCCGAAAGTGCTCACCGACTTGAAATTTAAAGCGCGGCTCAGGCGGATGCGTGTCAATATCCTAGCGAGCACAAGCGGAGCATTGGGCAAGCATGTAAGTGTGATCGTCAACGTCTATGAATAGAACGTCAACACACCTCCTCTTCCTTATTCTACCTGCATTTCCGCCCACTTCCATTCCTCTGATGATCCGTGCTCCGCCCTCCTTGCCTCTAATGACCCCGTTTGGGTCATTCAATCACACACACATCTTCCTTTAGGTATATTCCTTCATCCTTTTTCTCATTTTTTAACATTTCATTACATATCATTCATGTTTGGATACTTTAGGATTTCATATTTTTGATAGGTAATGAATCCATGATTCTCATTCTTTATTCTTTTATTTTAGCTCTTTTTCTTAACAAATCCTCTTGTAAACACCTGTAAAAATAATAAATTAGCTTTATACATGCTCCTATTAATATTGCTCAATTAGCATGCATTTTTGCAAAAAAAGAATAAAGAAAAAAAGAAAAAGAAATGATGTATTTAGAATAAATATAGAGTGACCCAAACACAAAGAGAAGGTCAAGACTTGACCTAATCGCAAATTAAAATGAGTAGAGAGAGATATTGTCTACTATGTATTGCACATATCACATATCTTTGTACATATGATAAAACCAAAATTATTTTATTCTTTTACACCTTTGTATATAATTTTAATAATGTTATAAAAAGAAAATAAAAATAAAAAATAAAAGAAAAATAAAAAGAAAATAATCAAACCTTTGTATAAAATATATATGTACATATCACATCCACTATTTATTCTATACACTTACACAATCTATAAAAATAAAATAAAAATTATTTTACACTCCTAAAATTATGTTGTAAATAAAAAAACATAAAATAAAAGGTATTTGTGTAAAAATAATAAAATAGAAATACTTGTACATAATACATAGGTATAATATACCTGTATATAATACTATATATTATATATACATTATTTTATTGTTCATAAAAATAATTAAAAATCATAGGAAAATAATTTATAAAATAATAAAAAATTTATTTTATAAACTTTTTATTTTAAATTCATTTGCCATTTTCGTATTGAATTTTCTTTTATTTTGTAAATCTTGATTTTCGCATTGGTCCAAGTTAGACCGTTGACTCTAGTCAACGGTCTCTTCCAGATCGGGTATGGTCACTTTCCTCTCACCAGAGCTTTTTCTGACTTTTCACGCTCGAACCTGACCTCCTCTTCTCCCGGTTCCTGCGCCCCATTGAATCCCAAACTTCCATGATCCTTGTGGATCCCTAGGCGCAGTCGAATCTGCCTAGGGTTTCGTGTACGTATCCGATCTTCTTGAACCCTTGGTTTTTCTATAAAATGGCTCTTCCGCTTCTATAGCCCGGCAACTCATCCCTCGCACCCCCATTCTTCCCTAACCACCTTCTGCGGAGTGACAGTCACTCAAGGAGTAGCTTAGGATCTTTAGGAGAGCTTGCATACTCGTAGCTCATTGTGTCGCCGAAGAGCTACCACGAGAAGCCTCTCAGTTTGTCGTAGCTCGATCGAGGACATAACCTAAACGACCACCTTCGCTTGAAGCACATGAGCTCATCTAAAGCTTCATGTATGACCTTTATTCTCTGCATTTCCCCATCTAATTCCATTTTTACATTTCACGTCGCCACCAGTTCCTCTGCTCTGACCAACTGGTCGGAGTTCCATCGTGACCATCTCTCCGTTCTGATTGATGTTACGCCTCGCCCCGCACTTCTCACGTAGTCTATCCCCCTAAGTCTCGACCATCGGGTCGAGATTAGGAAGGGTCTCCTTCCCCCGCATTCGCCGAAGACCCATACCCCATCCCCCGTTGCTTCTTTTCCTTTCCATCTGTAATAACTGGGACCATATCATAGCCCCGGGTCCCCTTTACTCTTGGCAGGACATCGTGTGCACAAGAAGATCACTTAGAGCCCTCAGTTGCGCTGGCGGAGCTGCTCCAAGTCCCCGTTCACGGTCACGCACATCAAGCTGTCGCAACCTTCATCCAATCACCCCACCTTACGCGTAACACCTCCACGATGCAGCCGGACCTCTCTGATCTTTCATCGAAGCGTTAGAGCCCATTTGACGCTCGGTTGAAGTTTATCGAGGTCTTGTTCTTGCTGACCCCTTGCCCGTTGTAGGATGGGCTTCCTTCTGCCAGATTGCATCTAAGCCGCCTGATAGGACCAACTTTTTGGCCGTTGGTTCAAAGCCCTGACGCATCTGCCCTGCACGCCCGCGATATCCTCTACAGCCGTCATATCTGCAGTAGGAATCGATCGACATCGTATGATAGGGACATCCTCCTTGCACGCCACATGTCCTCGCCAAGGGTATATTTCCCTTTTGCCCTCGCACATTTCGATAGTTTGCTTTAGTCAATTAAATAAATATTGTAGTTCAGAACTTTAATAGTTTTGACCTCGAGTTTTTAGCTATTTGAACTTTAGTCCCTCTCATTCTGTAGCACGTGAATATGAGTTTCGGAATATTTGCATGTTTTATCCGGAACTTTTATGCTATTAATTAATGGATGTTAACTTTTGAAAATTCATTTATATCCCTATGCGTTCAGTATTGAGCATGTGCATGATTTGATTGTGATTTTGCAAAATCGATCCTATGCTTTTAAACTGTGTTATCTGTGTGGTCCATAAACTTAAAAGATTTATAAAAAGGTCCCTGTGAACTGTGCTAATTACACGTTGTATTTTGGACTTAATAAATAACAATTTTATTCGAAAATTTACATAGAAATTACCATTAACTCATGTTACTGTGCAACATTTATTGTAATTTATGGGTTAATTTAGTTGCATTTTCTATTTTTAAAATTCAAAAACCCTAAAAAATATCCCTGTTTGGCTTATAAAAATTACAAAAATTTGAAAAATGTTCTAAAAATTCTAAAAAAATTCCCATGTGTGGCTTTTTGTGTGTTTTACTTCTAGTATTAATTTTGATTGCAAAATTAGTCTAAAAACCCTAAAAATTATAAAAACTCAAAAACTTATAAAAATCGTATAAAATCAAGGAAAAATCCAAAAATTCCAATTTCAGTTCCTATTTGTAGCCTTTCTATCTTTATTTTATCATAAAAGTGCTAATCAGGACTTTGGAGCATTTTAAATATTTTTAATTTGCAATTTAGTCATGACTTTGCATTGTTTTGATTTTTAAGCCTTATTTGATTTTTATAAAATCATAGAAACATTTGAAAAACCTCGAAAAATTACTAAAACACTTCAAAAATCAGAAAACCCAAAAAATATTTTTACTTTAATTTTCTAACTATTTTTGGTCCTTTATAAAAATCCAAGAAAATTGTTGTGTTCCCTTTCTTTGATTTTTGTGCTTGTGTGCTTTATTCGAAAATTA
This sequence comes from Ottelia alismoides, assembly GCA_037367405.1. NCBI lineage: Eukaryota > Viridiplantae > Streptophyta > Magnoliopsida > Alismatales > Hydrocharitaceae > Ottelia > Ottelia alismoides. The sequence continues at coordinate 52,200 of JAZKJV010009239.1, forward strand.
AAAATATAAAAGGTAAAAACCATAAAAAATGTTTTATTTTGGAGATTTGACTACTTAGTATTCTTTTTGTGCTCCTTGTGTTCGTCCCTGGTGGCTATACCATGTAAATAAAAATAGCGAACCACTTACATGTGTTTATTGTTTGTTATCTGTCTTGAGTGGTTTTATTCTTCTCATTGATTGCACGTTGCGATTCGGGTCACAACGACCCTTGCTTACTTAACCCAAGTTGTCGCACACATCATCAGAATGGCGCCGTTGCTGGGGAGCACGGCTTAGTAGTCATTTTTCAGTTTTGTTGCTTTATTTTTATCTATTTGTTATAACTGCTTTCTGACAGCTTTCTGTTTCACTTTTTGTGTGAGGAACCACTCGAGGGATGCTTCAGTTTTCTTCTAGAGGAGACCACATCCGAGGAGGAGCAGAGGAGCTAGAAATTAGTTATAAATCATATATTAGCTTTATTTTTGCAAAAAATTCTTTTATTGTAATAATTAGACTCTTGGACACTTGCACTTCGGGGTCTGTTTTGTCGAGTACCGGTGTACTCGGGGGACCTCCCTGAATTCTTTTGAGATTTAGAAATACTAAATAGGGTTAAAAATTCTAAAAACTAATTTTAATATATAATAATGTATAAATAAAAATACATGATAGAAACTAATATTTTAAGATTTTTTGAAAATATTTTATATTTTTTATGGTTAGCAATGGTTTGAGAATTTTTGGGGTTTCTTTTGTGATTTTTTTGTGATATTTGGTTTGGAGTTATAAAATAAAGTAATAAATTCTAGGTACTTTTCTGGGATTTTTTATCGTGGTTTTATATTTTTTGTATTTTCTAAGGGAAACATGGATTGAACGTGCTCTTTTTTATTCTTAATAAATATAAAATGCATATGAAATGCAAAATAAATAACAAAGCGTGAACAAACATATCATCAAGCATATAATCCTATTTTTTCATGATTTTTGGAGCATGGGGAGTACATATAAAAAATAGACAAATACACACAAATAATTAAGCTAGTAGGGTATTTTCGCAATTAAAATTAAATGGGAGGGGGGAGTTTGCAAAAACATTAGAAGTTTTACACTAAAAGTCGATTTTTATATGCTAATTTGAAATATGCAAAATCAGAGGTATACATGTGCAAATTACCTAGCTCATACCGCGTAAGCTGAGCTGGCGTTGGATTTACTTGCTATTAAGAAAAATACAGGGGCTTTATTGCAAATCTCCCACAAAGTTTCGTACATTATAAAATAGTTACATGACTTTTAAAAATACAAAAACAGAGGGGTGTTCAGTGTAATTTACCCCCCTTGTGTGCGGAAATGAACGATCGAGCAAAGGACGTGTGTCACATCACTTATGGATTGAACGGCTGAGCATGGCTTTATTTCATTTCGCCTCTAATGGTCCAAATTAGATTGGGGCCGATCTTCTTGATCGAACAATCCTATGGGTGTCACGAAGAATACCTCAAGAACTCCACCTCGTGTCGCTTCGATCGACGATTCCTTGCAGGTCCGACCACCTTTCACCCCCACCGAAGGGCAGTACACCTTCCTGGGGGTCTGTCACACTTGCAAGTGCCCACAGTTGTTCTGTAGACCCCAACTATAGGGATCTGGAAGTGATTAAAAGTCATGCATCTTGGAACTGAAAGTATGGCTCGATTCCCTGCTCTAGATGTTTCTCTAGGGTCGTATCTACACAAAAATGGATTATGACTCGAGGAGGATATTCTCGACCTCATTTGAAAATGAAAGCATGCGTGAGTGGGTCATGTGACTGAGATCCGATGGAGGATGATTGGAGAAGCTCGATTACTTGGATTCATGCAGAATCCAAGGGGAAAATGAAGATTTCATATGGAGAACATGATCATGACAGAGAGGTGGTGAAATGTGATGAATATATGATTCTCATTCTTTATTATTTTATTTTAGACATATCTTTTATCAAAAACATCGATAAATATGTGTAAATTCAATAAATTACCAATGCGCATACTATTGTTAATATTGTATAATTAACACCTTTTTTCCAAAATAAAAGAAAAAGGAAGAAAAGAAAAGGAGAAGAAGGATGTAATTATGTAATATGTATAGACTGACCCAAATACCGAGAGAAGGACAATTATTGACATCATCGACAATGAATGAATGTAGGAAGAGATAGTGTCTTTGTATATTCATCACTATGAATTCTATGTACATCTCATCCCTCTATTCTATTCATCAATAAAAAGACTTCAAAATAAATTATTTTTTCAATAAAACTTGTGAATAAAAATGTTATCTAAATAACAAAAATAGTTGCAACATGAGTTGATATATATAGTACAAATAATACCACACATAAAAAGCCACATAATAAGAGCTTAAAAGATCAATTTCGGCTCCATATGAAATCAAATTCTTCCAAAATCACTTTTAGACTCTAAATTAAATCATCTTTAAAATGAGGGTGGTTTCATAAATTTAGGAGTCATGGGGTAAAAGTCGGCCTTTTAGGTGCATTGTATAGTCACATAGTACCTATAAATGTAAATATATGTATTAATTATTTTAATATATAATTTGTGCATATTATATTTATGAATACGTTATATATCCCTAATAGTATCATAAAAATAAAATAAAAATAATAAAACACAAAATAAATCAGAAATAAAATCAAACTTTCGTTGTACAAACGTGACACTTGTACATATTGTACAAACTATCTATTAATACTTGTATTTAACTTGTAAAAATAAAAAACAATAATTTTAATTATGTTGTAAATATAAAATATAAAACAATAGATATAAGTGTAAAAATAATAAAATAAAAATAAAAGAATAAAATATATAGGTATACTATGCCAATACATAATACACTATATTATAAATATTGTATACATGAATTCATAAAAATAATTAAAAATCATAGAAAAATAACTTAAAAATAATAAACATTTTTCTTTTTTACCATTTTTATTTGAAAATCGTTTACTATTTTTTATTCAATATTCTTTGAATTAATAAAAGGATTTTTCTGATCGGCTGACTTGGGTTTGTTAACCGGGTCAACCTTCCCTCCCAATCGGGTCTGACACGACAAACTCTTGCCGGAGCCATTTTCTCACCATTTCTTTGACCAAATCCGACCTACGATTTCCTTGAAATCCGAACCCATAGATTCCTCAAAGATCCGAGATTCTTGTGGATCCCTAGGTCTTGTTGGATCCTCCTAGGGTTTCCTGCATCCTATCGATCTTTCTAAACCCTCGGACTGCCAATAAATTTGTATCTCCACCTTCATTGCCCGATAGCTCGTCCCTCACGCCTTCTTTCCTCCACTCGCATCTCCATAACAATGACGTGGTTCTAGAGGAGCTTTTGGAAGCTCAGATTGGTGCCAGATTGGATGTTGCTCATCTCGTGGCCAGAGCTCTGCTGCGATCAGCCTCTCTGCTTTCCGTCGTAGAATCGAGGCCATGACCTCGCCTCCATCTTCACCACATTTCTTCGTCCACAGTAGGCTACTCAGGTAACCTCCATTCCCATCCATTTCCCTTGTTCATCTCGATCTTAGATCATCAGCCACCTCCATCTTTCAGCTCTGACCACTGTGGTCAGAGCTCTGTATCAGTCATCCACCTGCATAGATCGAAACCTCATCTCGCTGTCATCCTTCTCCTATAGCCCGACCCCCTATATCTTGCTCATCAGAGCGAGAGATCAGGCTAGACATCCATCCTTCATCTTCGTCGAACGTTGACCTTCATTCCCCCACCTCTTCCATTAACTATTCTTTGCAATAACCAGACCAAAGCTACGCCTCCGAGTCATTGTACCCTTACAGGTATAGGAGAACATGAGGAGGAGTGTTTGGATCCCCAAACTGACCAGCAGAGCACCTCTACGTGCCAGGACCTCACCGAGCACATCCGCCCGTCCGCTGTCTCATTCGAGCCCATCATTCGACACAGAGCATCCTCACGAAGTTGTTGCACCTTGCCGCGAGTCGATCATCCTGCGGATCACCAGACCTTCTCGATCAATCTCGCCTAGCTTCATATTCTTCCAGTAGTTACCATATCCTTCGGATTCATAGGAGCGCACTGGACTTGATCTGAATCATACTGCATGGCTAAAACTGGTCGTCTGATCAACCCAGGGTCAGATATGTCCCCACATCATCACCTTTCTCCAGACCGTTAGATCTGCACCTTTACGAACATCTGACTGTACGCTAGGGCCACAACAGAACCCTTAGATATTGCTAGAGACAAGTGTCGTTCCTCCTACTTAGGGTATATTTCACCTTTACCCCACACTTTTTGCTATTTCCATTTGTCCAATAATCATAATAATTAGTTAAAAGCATTTTTCATTCAAGACCTATAATTTTAATTATTTGCATTTTAGTCCAATTGAGTTGAGATCATATGCGTCTACATGTGCTTTTATAGGTCATTTGCAGAATCTACCCTAAACTTCCATTTGGTTACTCAATGAATTAAATGTTTTGATATTCACATATATACCCTTGTGATTACTAGTTCACATGTAGCACATGCTTTGCCTAGACAAATTGCATCTTTGGCCCTTGGATTTTTATGTGTGTTATTAGTAGGCCCATGGAACTTAACTATTTGGGCATAGGTCCTCATTGAACTTTTTTCAATTATTGTCTATTATTAATTGAAATAATTAGCAAATTAACTTCAAATACTTCCTAAAAATCACATGTAGTTCCTGCTTGCATTTTTATTTATGGTGATTTTCATTTGTCAATGCTTCTATTTTCTATTATTAAAAATTCAAAAATAGTAGAAAATTTCCTTATTTGCCTTATAAAATTACTAAAATTCGAAACACCTTTTAAAAATTCCACAAAAATTCTTGTAAGTATCTTTTAGCATATTTTAGCTTCTATAAAATTTTTGTTTAAAAATACCTTATAAAAACCTAAAAATTTGCAAAATACTCAGAAACTTATAAAAATCATATAATATCAACACAAATTCCAATTTCAGTTCATGTTATATTTCTTCATAGTTTTCATAAAAATCATTTCCAGAAGTTTTGAGCATCTTATCTATTTTTAAATTGATAAATACTTCTAGCTGTGCACTATTTCATTATTTTCTCACTGTTCGATTTTTAGAAAATAAAAAAAAACTTATGAAAATTCCCTAAAAATTTCTAAAAACATTATAAAGCTATAATTCTCAAAAATATTTTTATTTTTTTTTAATTTTTTACATATTCGAAAAATCCAAAAATAGTGATTATGATATTTGTCACTTTTGATCTTATTTTGGCTTATTGTAAATATTAAAAATTTGCAAAATTAAAACCACTAAAACAATAAAAATTCTTCAATTTTCGAATCACCTACTTGGCTTTTAGTTGTGATCCTTGAGTTCGACCATGGTCCCTATGCCAGGTTAATAAAAGTAGCAAAACCGCTTGTTTTCATTGCTTGATTCATTAGTGGTTTAAATAATTTTTCTCGTTGATCGCAAATCCCGTTTGAGTCACAACGATATTTAATTAATCAACTTAACTCGAATCGTATTTTGCCCTCATCAGAATGGCACTGTTGTCGAGGATCACGACTAAGCAGTTAGGATTTTCCTCTATCTATTTTTTATTTCATTTATCTCTATCTTTTATAACTGTTTCTGACATTCTTCTTGTTTCACCTTTTGTGCAAGGGATCGTTGGAGCACAGCTCGATTCTCTATGGAGGGACCAACACCCGAGGAAGAGCAGGAGGCAGGAGGCGGTTATCCTAGATAGAATTTTATTTTAGTAGATATTTTTGCAGAAAAATATTTGTAATAACTTAGACTCTTAGACTCTGTTTGGGACACTTGGACATTTATTCGAGGTGTGTTTTGCCGAGTGCCGGTGCACCGGGGGACCTCACCAGATTTTTCAAGTTTTTTTCACATTTTATTTTTATTTTGTTTTCCGAGGTTTTATCCCCTAGACTTAGGATTTTTACTTGGTCGAGCTTGGTAAATAACTAAGGTCCAAACACCCTAATCAAGAATATCTATTCATGTAGATCACAATTGAACTTAGTCAAAAAAATCTAATTTATTTGAATTAGAGACCATGTGCCACGAGAGGTTGTATACAATACTGGCAAGACCCACTGTAATGGGCATCGATCGACATCTATGATTGGACTCAGGTCTCTCTTATGAATAATTAGCATCAGTTAGTCCTGCTAATAGAAGCTACTGTCTTAGAGCGATTTTCTCGTGCATCATTTAGATTAGTTTAAATTCTATCTTTCAATTATGCACGGATCACTCTGCATGTAGACTGTTGGAGTAAGGTATGCATTTCTGACTCTACACGCATCATTGAGTTTTAATTCCGCATCATCTTTTCCGTCTTCCTCCCCCTTGTTTTATTGGACGTAAAATAAAAAGGAAATCAGAAAATTCATTAAATGTTATTTTTATTCAGAAAATACATTAAAAGTGATAATCAATAAAATTGGGATTGCTAAAGCAAACTTTACCTAAAACCTGAATTATTGACAAAATCTTATTTTGGGGAGAGTAACCCCTCATTGTTTGACTTTACCTATTGAGAGTTGAGCGACCATACACTAGGATAGAGCCATGCTTGGACTTTCTTCAGACTACTGGTTCTAACAAAAACAATTAGCTATTCTCTAGTGAGGATCTACGGGTAATCGATAATCAGTTTGTGTTTCCTTAGCATAGTGGGTTGTTTAGAGGACACTGCGAACAATCCTCAAGTAACGGGTAGCTGGAAACGGTCTGTACTTATATCTATACTGGGTGGAAATAGACGCAACTATTCGTAAGAATCCGGGTCAGTCTCCAAGGAGAATCTGGCTCCTAACAACTCGCTAACTTTCTCTATAAGATTGGACTATCACCAAATAAAAATTGATAAGATAAAAAACTGATCTTTTATGGTCATCACATTGTGCTGAGTTGGTGAAACCTGGGATTTGATTTCTAATTTTGCTTTCAGTACGTATCCAATCTTTATAAATCCCCACATCAAGATGATGGGTAGGAGGTCTCTTAGACTGCCCTGGTAGCACCGCTTTCCAGCACTCCTGTTTGTTCATTTAGGGTAGCTTCAAAGAGCTCAGATCCGCTCTCTGAACCCGAATTTGCCTCCACCCTGTTCCCCCTTGACCACCCTTCTTCCACTCCTGAGGTACAAATAGAGTGTCCAACACAACTCTACATTCACTTAACAACACCTGAGCTAGGGTCTTTTGCCTTTGTAGAGATCAGAGTAATGACCAACGATGACAGAACCGATGAGCAGCCTCATACTTCGCCAGTCGTATTAGGACATGACACCATCAATAGCACAATGTTAGCCTCATTAGAGACCATGCATAGATATATCAGGGATCATGGAATATTCATGGTAGAGATGAGGAGAGAGATTACACAGATGAGAGCTGGGAGAGCAGAGCCAGACATACCAATTTGTCGTGGAGAAATACCCAGACATGAGGGTCGAGCAGATGACAGACACCAAGAGGAGCCACATGATCGACATAGGCCAACATGTACCATGAGGCAGTTGCACAACCCTGGTGCAACCCTCACTCACCGGTGGATCCAGCTGCCCGCCATCCTTGGCGACTTCGAGCTTCTCCCCCACATGATTCAGTTGTTACCCAAATTCCATGGGCATGCCACCGAGGAGCCCCACCTCCATCTGCAAAAATTTGAGATGATCTGCAACACCATCCATGACAGGCTGGTGGACGAGGACACCATAAAGCTGATAGCCTTCCGCTCTCCTTGGTTGATAGAGGAACCTACTGGCTGAAACACTTAGGAAGGATTGTCACCACTTGGGAGCAGCTACAAACCGAGTATCTCAACAAGGATTACCCTCTCAAACTAATGCATATAGAGCCATGTTTAGCAACTTCAAAATGATCCCTAATGAAAAATTCCATGAAGCTTGGGATCGCTTTAGAGAGCTCATTGACAGGTATCCCCACCATGACATCAACACGCCCAATCTCGTCCAGAGCTTCTTCTGTGGGATGACACATGAGCTGCAGGGTCTTGTAAATGCCTCTTGTGGAGGATCCTACTTACCCAATGACGAAGATAGGTCTGAGCCATTTATGAGGAGATGGACGAAAATTACACTGTGATTTCCCAAACCCAGGTCCATACTCAAGGAAAGCCTCCCCATCATGCATCTTCATACCAGAAGATAGCACACATTGAGGCCGATCCTTCTTCATCTTCTACAATGGCAACACTAGCAGAATCCTCAGCTGCCAACATTGGCATTATCAGCCAAAAGCTGGATCAGATGGAGATTATTGAGAAGAAGACATGCTAGGGCCTTGATAAGTTCAATAAGATCGATGAGTTGGCCCAAACACTGAGTGACCTGAAGACTTATATCATGTGTCTCCAAGAGGCACACACGGCTTCTTAGCTACAGTCCAGGTCATGATCTGTTCCAGGGAGTAGTGCATCACAACCCTCCGCCTCATATCAGCAAGTCCATCACATATAGGCGGAGCCTATTTAGTCTCTCCCATAGTACTAGCTACCACCACCTCCTTCAGACACTCAATTGGCGGTGTGTCATTCGGATCAACCTTTAGCATCCCTTCCCCTACCAGTCCATGAGCAACAGGAGCTATTAATATAAGTCAATGGGATTTGGTACTCCTAGTACCAATAATAGCCCGAGATCCCTCGTGACCACCCATGCTTCTGATGGTCTACTAGAGGTACTCAATCCTAGCAGCAGCCTCTAACACAGGCAGTGTAGGGAGCCCAACTACACTATCCCCGGTATTCCCAGCAGCCACAACATGGTACTCAACCCCCATACCGGGGTCAACAATGGAGGCAACATAAGCCTCATCCGCAGTATACGCAACCCCCCTCATTTGTACCACTACCAGCAACGGAACCAACCTCATTTATAGCGAGGCAACCCATCCAATTCTCATGCACACTCATACGGGAACCCAACCTTAGACGATCTCGCCTGCATGCTTTCTGAGAAGAGAGATGGATGAGTTCCTGCAGGAGATGAGGGAAATAATCAAGGGCAAGGCTGCCATACCTACGCAGATTGAGCCCAACCCTAATAACCTGAAGAGAAAGTCTGAGAAGGTACAATTTATAAATACCACCATTCCTAGTGAAGTGTTATATGACATCCATTATTTATTTGATGTTATCCATTATTTATTTGATGTTTATTTTGTGACACTTAGGAGTGGTAGGAAGCAAACTGGTAGTGACTTATCTCGGCTACACCCCGATGCAGATTCTAGGGTGCCAGATGAAGTCAAGAGCGGTGGTGATGTCGCTAATAATAATGATGACGGTGGCATTGAAGCCACAAAGGATGATGATCCTGATGATGGTGTTGATGCCGTCGTATCTCTAGTTGCTGCAGATGGTGGTACTGATGCCACCAAAGTTCTAGATGCCAGGCTAGAGCGCAATACTGATGCCAACAGTTCATATGTTATCGATGGTACTGATGCCACAAGGAGTTAGTCAGTTGTGTTGCCTTCCACTTATCCTGTACCTGAGGATGTTTTGAGAAAAACACACAAAATGGAAAAATTTTGAAAATAAAAAATATGAATAAAGGAAAGGTTTCTGTATCTCCTTTGGGTTCATCTATTGATGATGTTTGCATGGATTCTATCCTAATGAATGCTCAGAAGCCTACTCCTACTCCTGACCCTCATTTTTCTGAGGAGGATCTTGTTATCCCCTTCCCTCAAGCACTCCACTTAGGGAAGGACAAAAAACAAAAAGACCCAAAAAAGAGACAACAGATAGAGTTCAATGAGTAGATGATGGACAAATTTCAGATCCAACTGACTTTTCAGGAGACACTTGAACACATCCCTCTCTTCCAAAAGAATCTCGGAGAGAAGACCACCATCCGTAAGAAGAAGAGGCATAGCCACAATGCAGAAATTCATGTGCTTACCCGCGCCACTTGCTTCTCCATCCATAACCGATTGCCCGCCAAGAGACATGATGAAAGGGCTCCTTATGTCAGATGTCACATCCATGAGCAGTGGTTCGATCGTACTCTATTAGATAGCGGACCTTTGATTAACTTCCTCCCAGCTGCCTTACTTGACTGTTTCGAGTTTGGCCCTCTTAGACAGAGAAGGACCGTTCTCCAGTTTGTAGATAGATCCGTCAAGAGGCCGAAGGATTAATAAAGGACGTTGTTGCCACAATTCAGGGTCTGAAATTCTCTGTGGACTTCGTTATATTGGACATAGAGATCCCTGAATGTGTGATCGATACCCCGATCATTTTAGGACGACCTTTCTTGGCCACATCCAAGGCAGTGTCCAATCATGATAGCAGTAAGGTATACTTTCATCTCGATGGAGATAATATACAAATAGTGATGATTGAAGAGTTGAGAGATGGAGATTCAAATTGCTCCGAGCAGAGTTCAGAGCAGATGACAAATTCAAAGCTAGACTCCACCATGAGTGTGATTTTGTGATCACAGATGATGAAGTAGTTTGGAAAGATCCTATTTCATGAGCTCTTGTCACACCTTTAATCTGTGGAGTTACATATAGATGAGAGTTCGGAGAGTGCACTCATGACACAGGATACCATAGGCCGATGATTGTGATCTGGCTAGCGAAGCAAAGTATATTTCATGTGATTCCGATTAAGATCACTTGGGCTCATACACTGATTTTGATTGGCAGGATTTCAATGATTATTTACCATGTCTGATGTCTACAGAGCCCATAGCTAGGGCGGCGATTGAGTCAGTACAGTTGATAATCACACCAGTCGGTCCATCTTCTATCCAACCAGAGTTCTATCATGCAGTTGATAGCCTTCACTCAGACTTTTTAGAGACTAGATTTTCCAACACCCACATGCCAAGAAGCGAAGACCTTGCTGCAGAGCATGATGTATAGATTCTTTTCGGGTGATCTAGAAATGTTCCCAATCATTATCTCAGTAGATTTGACTGATGACCAAGAATGAAAGAAACCACAAGGCAATATGATGGACTATAGTCAATCCTTAGGGGATAAGTCCGGCCCTATGCTCGCATCATGTATATCTCAATGATGATACCAAGCCATCGCGTGAGTTTCAACATAGGCTGAACTCAAATCTTCAAGAGGTAGTCATGAATGAAATATCCAAGTAGTGGAGCACCGATTTTATCTACCCCATCTTCGACTCCAAATGAGTTAGTCCGTTACTTGTGGTACCCAATAAGATGAGTATCACTACAATTGTGAATGAGTCTGGAGAGGAGATAGCTATTCGAGTACCACTTATTGGAGTGTTTGTATGGATTACAAACGATTGAAACATGCCACTAAGAAGGATCACTTCCCACTTCCATTTATTGATCAAATCATCGAGAGGTTAGCTGTGAAGAGTCATTATTATTTCCTTGGTGGTACTCGAGATATAATCTGGTGGCCACAACACCCAAACACTAGGAAAAAAATGATGTTCATATGTATGTTCGGAATGTATTCTTTTAGACACGTGCCCTTTGGATTATGTAATGCGCCGGCTACATTCCAAAGGTGCATGCTTTCCATTTTCTCGGACATGGTGGGTGACTATTGATGAACCAAAAATCTCACTATCAGGATCTGATATAAATAGTCGGAGTCACTGTGACCCGAATAGCAAGATACGGTCAACAAGAAAAAAATGAAGAGCAGACCACCAATCAACAAGATAAAATAATAAAAGCAAAAATAGTGGCCCTGGCTATGAGATTAGCCTGCTGTAGCACCCAGGGTCGGACTCAGGGAGCACGAGTTGGCCTCGCGGCCTACGAAGTAGTCAGAAAAGAAAATAAAGTAAAAACAAATATTTTTGGTGGTTTTTTAAAAATATTTTTATATATTTTTTGGATTTTCAATAGTGGAGGAAAATAATAAAAAGACAAAAACAATCACAATGAACAAATTATTTACTCACTCTAAGAAGCTCCAAAAATTCAAACAAAAATATTTTAATGTTTTATAGTTTTTTACTATTTCTGGTGAATTTTTGAGATTTTTATAATTTTTATGTAATTTTCTAAAAATCAAACAAGACAAAAATACAAACAAACTGTCCAGTCAGGCTAGAAAGATCAATTTAAAATATCAAATTGATCTGTAAAAGCCTGGAGGTATTTTTTATGAAAAATAGAAACAATAAAGAAAATTCAGAAGAAGAGTTTGTATTTTTTTGGTTTTTCTATAATTTTATAGAATTTTTATAATATTTTAATGGTTTTTCAATTTTTAAGGTTTTTGTATAACCAAAAATATCCAAAATTGCACATAAAATCAAACACAACAAAATTAATACCTAATTTTTTTAGAATTTTTAAAAGAGTTTTTATATTTTTTTTATGATTTTCTAATCTGGACTGACACAAAAACAACTGTTTTTGAATTTTTAAAAATAGAAAAACACCTAAAAAATGTACCAAATTTTTAGTGAAAATTGTACACAGTGGCAGGTGCCATGTATCCAATTTTCACGCGATTTGGACTTAATTTGATATTTTATTTAATTAGCACAAGGTCTTATTGTGCATAGGGACCTATACGTAATAAAAAGTATTTGCAGGGGCTGAAAAGTAACAAAACCAGAAAGTTTGGGGCCCGTAGTGCAAAAACTCCAAGAAGCATGCGCGCTGCACGTGTACTGGACACGGAGGGACCTAGATGTAAGAAAACTTAATTCCAGGGGCTTAATAGAAACACGTGCTAAAAGCCCATGGAATAAGTTGCAAAATAACCAAATAATTTAGCACATGTTGAATAAAATCATTCACAGGGGTATGGATGCAAATATCAGAAAATAAATTTCATTCCCTAACTCATAAAAACATCAGCCCATACAACGCAATTTCTCCAAAAATCACGCGACGAAGCACGTGTCTCACACAAGCAGGGATGAAAATGCAAATACAAGAAAGGTTCAGGTCCTCAGTCCAATATTTCCAAAATAAAAACAACTGAGACAAATATTTACAGGACTATATTGTAAAAACAAAATGACAGGGGCCTAAGTATAAATTACCCCTTATTATCGGAAGGCTGAGGTGATGCCACGTGGCTGATCGGAAGGCTGAGATGCGTGGCTAACCCTTCTCTAGATCGAACGGTCCTGATCAACCCTCGGCTGGATCTGACGGTGGGCGACTACTCCTCAAATAAATGGTCTGGATCACACCTGGAGCTCTGAGGGTGAACGGACGACGGAGGAGGGTCCTAGAAGAACACTTCGCCGGCGAGCTTCGCCGGCTCTGTGCATGCAGTGGGGGCCTCCTCTCCGGCTGTTGAGATATGGAAAAGCTCCGCCGTGATGCTCACAGCGATTGGGATCCTCCGATGAGACCGGAGACCACCGGAGTGGCCCGGAGACGTCGGAAGCTTGAAGCTCCTGGGCTCGAACGAGACGACCCTCAGATGGGTCGTATTGACCTGCAAAACAACCTAGAAAGCTTCCTGGGTCGAGGGCAAACTGCCTCGACCCGGTTAGAGGTAGAGTGGTGATCGGGTGCGTCAAGATGGGCGATCTCCGACGAGGCGAAGACGATGAAGGTCGAGCCTTGGCTCCGGGGCGAGCCAAGGTGGGTGCGTGGGTGCATAAGGTGGAGAGGGGTCTCGCGAGTGTGATGGTCGGGTCGGATGAGCGGAACGGTGATCAGAGTGGGTGGAATCGGTCGGCGACGAAGGTGGGTCGAATTGGGCGTAATCAAAAATTGAAGAAGACTAGGAAGAATTAGGTCTACCTGATGGATGTAATCGACTGGGAATGAGCTCGCGGAGCTCTGGGGGTCCTGGCCTCGAGGAAGCGTCGAGTTCCGAAGCTAAGCGCACCTCGCGGTGACGCACGACGGCAGACGTCGTCGGATCGATAGCTGGAGGCTCTCTCTCCTGACTTCGACACCTCCCTCGCTCAACTGTCACTCTGGGGAGTAAGGTGGAGCTCCTGGGACGAAAGGGCACAACCAAGGATGGCGTGAAATGGCAGCCGGAGCTGAAGCTTTATGCAGCTGAGGGTCCGAGAAGATGAGATCGGGCATGGCTCTGTGAAGCTCGGATCCCTAGAATCCGCCCCGGGCAAGGGTCTTGGATAATCAAGGATCAAATGGAGCCCGAGTTTTAGGTATTAGGCGATCGGATCGAGCTGGGAAAAGTATGAGAAATTGGGTCGGGGCATCACGATCCGAGTCTGGTGGTCCTGGGGGGAGAGTTGACCGGGGGTCAACATCCCCCGTAGACCAATCAGAGCTCGCCAATTATTAAAGATTTAGAAATTCAATAAAAATAGTAAATGCAGTTATTTCGAAAAACTTTAAACATGAAAAATGTTTATTTATTTTCAAATTAATTTTAGTGATTTTTATTTATTTTGTTGAAATATAAATTATGTATTTACAAAATAGTATTATTATATATAAGTATATACTTGTATTTATTTTTTATTTTTAATTTTTTTTATATTTTTTATACAATTTATTCCAATTTTATATTTTATTTAATTATTGAATGAAATTTGGAATAAAAGTGTATTTTTATTTATTTATTAATTATTTACATAGGTGGAATAAATACTTTTATTTACATGTATACATGGTATATTCACAAGGTGGCTTTTGGTTTTTATTTTATTTCTTTTTATTCTAGTTTTATTTTTGTTATTTTTATTTTATTTATTACATTATGGAATGTGGAATATGTACATATTTTTATTTGATTTTAATTATTTATTTACAAGAGGAAAATAAATAGATGTGTGGTTTTATACACATGGTCTATGTACAATAAAGAAGGAAATTTTATTTATTTTATTTCTCTTTTATTTTTTTCACTTTTATTTTAATTTTATATTTACATATATAGATAAATAAATAAACACCCATTTTATTTTATTAAGAGGAAAATAATTTTTATTTATTTACAGGTAATGTACACATGAGTTGGCCCTATCTCCCTCTACTTGGTTCTTTTTGCGGTCAGGCCCATGCTGAGCCCTCCCTTGGGATTAGGCCACTCAATATTTATTCTAAATATTTCCTCTTTTTCTTTTATTTATTTATTATTTTATTTATGCACAAAAACATGCCAATTTTGCATATTTACAAGATGCATGCTAATTGATAATTATTGCTATTGACATGAATATATGATGAATCCACGATTCATCATCTCAATATCTTGATCTTAGCAAAATCCCCGAGTAAAATCCCATAAAAATATCCATAAAATCAATAAATTAACAAAATGACTCTTGTAAATAAAATGCACTAATTATTATATATTAGATTGTACAAAATAAATTACATATAAAAAGCCGCGAAAATAAAGGAGTTTTTCACATGTAAATAGCCCAAAACTTCATGTATTTTTAATAAGTCCATTTCAACTCCATTTTGGCTAATTCTTTCTCCAAAGTGTTCATATCAATGTATATAAAAATACAAAAATACAAAACAAATTTTACTTCAAACAAATGCTCCTAGATCCCAAAGAGAAAAAACCGTAAAGACCAAATTCCAAGCCAAATTTCCGCTCTGTATGAACTCCAAATTCACCAAACTCACTTTTAAAGTTAAAGTTAGAAAATTATCTATCCAACGGAAGTGGTTTCATTAAAATCGGAGCTCATTTGCAAAAGTTGGGTTTTGGGACCTAGATGTACATTGTATATTATGTATATATTCATTCCTTCTTCATTTTTTATTTTATTTTTTATAATTACTAAAAATACAAAAATATCATGATTGTGTTGTATTTTAATTCTAGTATTTTATTGTATTTTTCCGTTGTAAATATCTCTTATTAAAAAGACAAAAAAATACATATTAGAAAAGTAAAAAATGTGTACATGTTGTTTGTCTTCCCTTGTAAATTCTCCACTATTTATTTTCTTCTTTTTTTATTCTATTGTAATTAAAGTAGCCAACTTTATTTCATTTATTTATTTATTATACATTCTCTACAATAACCACCATTCAACTCATTCTACCACCAACCTCCATTCAACCCCACCATTTTTCTAACTTCTAATTCAACTCCACCATTTTATTAACTTCCATCCCACTCCATCTTAATTCTAACTTTCATTTTTTTCCATCTCTTTATATACATTCCATTCTCCTCAATTTGCATTTGATCCATCTTTATGTGAGGAAAGCCTAGTTCCCTGAGTTGAATCGGTGACAGCGACGCAACCGCGGTCGAGCGACGACGGCCCTCTCTCCGGTGAGATCCGTTGGTTTTTTGGCCAACATCGCAGCCGCAACTGCGCGCTGCTCGAGCTCATCGCTCGCCGGCGATTTGAGCGAAGACCGTGCTCTCGTGAGCACTCCATAGGCGATCGTCTCCATCGTAGGTAAATTGTCGTCGCATTTTATCATCTTGTTATTTTCGTAAATTTTTTTAGCACACCACATATCATCCCTTCCACCACCATCATCACACCATTTTTTTCCCATTTGTTTAGTTTATCATGATCACCACCACCAACCCACCTTATAAGTTTTTTCCATCATGTTCATTCCCTGTTTTAAAAAAATTAAAAAAATATAAAAAAATTAAAAGAAAAAACCTTTTGTTTTATTACAGCAGAAAAAAAAGAAATTAAAAAAAAATCAATAAAATAAAATAAAATAAAAAAAGCAGTGGCAGCGGTGGGAACACCTACCGCCGCCACCCATCGCCGTAGCCCCTAGCGGCCACGGCACCGCTCCGCCGTCACAGCTCCGCAGCCCTCAGCCCCCTCCGTTCTCCGCCACCGCGTGACGGCCGCGTCCGCGGCTGTGCGGCGGCACGAGAGCCGCCAGCCGCAGCTCCCTCCAGCGGCGTCGCCTAGGCCTCCCCTTCCACCTCATCGACAACTGCCCTTCGTTCGCCACCGCGCCGCCAGCGCGCCTCCGCCGCGCGCACACCTCCGCGCGTCCGCCGTCCTCCTCCAGCTCTAGCGGCCGCGGGCCGCCGCCGACCCCAACTCCCTGTTTGGGTTCTTCTTCCAATCGTATCCCCAAGGAAGAAGAAGGTGAGTTTTCATTTTTTTATTGTAAAAATTGTATAAATGTTTTGTATAGTTTTTATAATTACAAAGTAGTCCCTATATATAGTTTGCTTGTGAGTTTTCTTTTCTGAATTTGCAGAGACACCCCTATGTTTGTGTGTTAATTTGGACTTCAATATTGCATCTTTTTATTCAATGAAAAATGGCATTGTGTTGAGCAACTAATTTTGTACGTTCTGAATATTTATTTATATTTTTGTTGTATTTGGGTAATTAATTAAAATTGTGAGACTGAAATTCTGCATATTTTACCCATTTTGAGCACTTAAATTTATATCTCACACACAATTGCTCTAAAAATTCCATAAAAATTATATGTGATGCTTGAAGAGTGTTTAACGTACTATCCAAATTTCAACCAAAGTAGAGATGTCTTGTGCCTAAAATAAATTTTAGAGTGAATTTAGTATTTGATTTTTAATTAAATCCACATACATCATTTTGCAAAAGTTCAAGTCTCCTGTATGCCACATAAAAACATCTACTTGAGATAATTTGCACTCTGATTAATTTGATTTTTTGGATTTATTAGAAATTATTTACTCACTGTCACTCTATTTTCACTAAAAAATACATAAAAAATTCATATTTTGTTAAAAATTCTAAAAAATTACTCTAGCTTCCTTTCATCATGTTTGCATTCCAGTAAAAGTTTCATAATATTTGCTTACTGTTTATGTGATAAATTACGAAAAAACCCATAAAAGTGTGCATTTTTCCTTGTTGCATTTTAACCCCTAAAATTCCAAAAAAATGTGTTTTGTGTTCATCTCTGGATTAGTATTCTAGGAAAAATATAATCTAGCTGAATTGAACTGATTTGGCATTAAACTTAATTTGGCTAAGTTGTATGCTTTCTTAGTATATTAGTTCACTTGCATTGTGCATTTTGGCATCCTATTTGCATTAAAAAAATATAAAAAAACCGCATTGGAAATCTAAAATCTTTATTTTCAAATTAAACCCAAGTTGTTCCTTTGTCTCCCTGAGTTCGACCCCGGACTTGCCTGGGATATAAATTAAGCCGAGACACTCTTCACGGAGATCCTTCTCTCGGTTCTGACTGAATCGCTAAGTACACGTGCTACAACGTGACCGAATTATACATCGTATTATGCGACTCGTCAGATGGCACCGTTGCCGGGGAGGCAAACGGCTTAGGGACTAATTTAAAAATTTGGATTTAGATTTTCACTTACTCGGGTAGTCTGACCCCCGAGCCACTTTGTAATTAATCCATTTTCTTCTCCATTATTTATCTTCAATACTTTTGTATATATTTTGTTGTTTATCTCTCTAATATAAATCTCATTTTCCTTGCGAGGGCCCGGTGGACTTGGAGTACATCGGAGGTCGACGGACGCAACACGCGCCGACTGCTGAACAGAAAGGGAATTAATTTATCTTCGAGAGAGCTTTTGTAAATTGTTGTAATTATTTAGGTAGTTGCTCATTTATAGCAGCTCTTGTTTGAGAGCTCGCGTGTGTAAAAAAACCTGGACATTATTTGTGGTGTGTCGAGACCTGTTTCACTCTCTGGTGAGGGTGGGGCTCGACTTGAGTGGCGAACTTAAGGATTAGGCACACGGTAGTTTAGGATCAAATTTGTTTGTGCCCATCGTAATTTAGGCCACACATATTTTAGAAGATTCACTTATCTGATAAGATTCATAATGAGACGCACATAGACACGTACTACTTAGCTCAAAATTAAATTAATTCTTCCCCGCTAATAGTATACTGTTTAGGTGCGGTTTTCTCGATCTGCATGCATTTAGTGTAATATTTACAAATTCTGTTATGCATAACGCATGAAGAGTGCTGGGATTCACTGTAAGTATACCTTCTTCTGAGCATGCATCATAGTTTCTCATTTGCATTCTAATTTCCGATTCCCCTCTTGTTTTATAACTTAAGGTCAAAAGGAAATTGGGACTGAACGGTAGATGTGCTTGTGTGTTCACATAAATTTCAAGTGATAACCTAACTCTAAAATTGGGACTGAATTGAGGAGGTCGATTTAAAAAATTGGAATAAAAAGAACCCCTGTTCTCGGGTGCATAAAGCCCTCATTGTTTGTTTACCTGCAAGTGAGAGAGAGACGATCCTAGGATAGAGCCAAGTCTGGATTTCTTACTTACTACTGGTTCTTTGAACCGGGTCAGTCTGTAGGAAAATACGGGCACCTAACAGCTCGTTAATCTTTCCAAGATTGTATTTCTCACAAACTAAAATTGACAAGATAATTCGGCCGAACTCTTACGACCATCACGTGTTGAGTTGGTGAAATTGAGGGTTTGGATTGTGTTTGTATTGTGTGAGTTTACTCCGCACATTTACGTGCACCGTAGAACTAGCATTTCATTGGAATATCGTGTTCTAATCGGTTCTTTTGACATCGAAGATGACTGATTGGTGGGATAATTATTCGGACTTTGCGAATCTCCCGTTGAACCCTCCAAGAAGTATGTCTTCACAGGTCCATGCGCAACGTGGACCAACCTGGACTCATGACCCTCTTGAGCCCAGGATCACCCATTCTCAGGATGGTTACTCTCAAACCATTCCCTTTCTCTCTTCCCACCTCACAGAGGAAGACCTTCGCCTCGACGAGAATATCTTGACTCATAAATCCTCTTCTAATCAAGAACACATTGCTAATTCAGGCCATATAGAAGACACAAGTAAAATGCCTCCAAAGAAGAAAGAAGAGGAAGAAGAGAACAATGAAGACCCAATGAGAATGATACTTGCCAGATTAGCTTCATCTGAGCAGCAACATGCACTTCTCAGAGCTCAGTTAGGACAGTTGAATGTTGGGGTCCAACCACCAATGGATGCGCCGTATAACCCCGGACAATATCAAATTTGGAACTACTTGAGTCCGGCCGAACCCGAGGTTGATTTTGAATTGAAGCCGCATTTTCTGAACCCGTTGCCACACTTTGATGGGAATGCTTCTGAGGAACCATATGCATTCCTAAGGGACTTTGAGCTCATATGCGCTAACCTCAAACATCAAAAAGTTAGCCAGGATTATATTAGGCTCAAAGCCCTTCCATTTGCCTTGGGTGGCAAAGCTGATTACTGGGTAAAGAATCTTGGGATTGCCGTCACCACATATGCCCATTTTAAGGATCTGTTTTTGAAGAAGTTCTACCCTTTAAGTAGAACTAACATGATGAGGACGCGCATTACGAGTTTTTCCCAATTACCCCATGAAGCTTTTTGTGATGCTTGGGAAAGATTCAAGGACATCCTACAGAAGTGTCCCTGTCATGGACTAGATGACAACATCTTGGTCCAGTCATTCTTTACTGGTCTCATTCATGAGATGCAGGGTTTGGTGAGCACTGCCTGTGGAGGCAGCTATACATCTCGAGGAGCGGATACCGTCTGGAGGGTATTCGAGTAGATGGTTGAAACTAGCCGCTCACAGATGGCCAGCAGGGCCTATACACCATCCCTCAGTTCACTCTTATCTGGAGGGGGAAAATCAGCTGTAGTTGATATCTCTCAAGACGTGATCCCTAGCATGGGACTCCTTGCTGACAAGCTTACTGTAGTCGAGAGGATTGACAGGAGAATTGATGAATTGGATAGGAGTGTTTCCAAGATCCCAAAACAAATGGTGGAATTGACTGATAGGGTATCTAAGATAAAGATACCTGATGTGACCGCACCCTCTACTCCCGTATACCGAGTCCACCATGTTCAGGAGCAGCTGGTGTCAGGGCAACCCCAGCCGTGGGTGCAGGACCAATCCTACACCCACTCTTTCCAGCAGCCACCTCCATTAGCAAAGACAGTCCAGGAGGAGCCTCCACCGGTTTGGGAGGTGAATGGAGTATGGTATACTCAGGACCCTGCCAGGCAGGGAAGTACGGGAGACCGACAGACCTATCAACGTCCCCCGACCTTTCATAACACCGCATTCACCTCCACACCACCTCCTTCACAGCAGAGCCCTGGATTCCAGCCACCCCAGCAGCAGAGGCAGCAGTACCAGCAGTATGGCCGACAGGGCCATTACCAAGCGGACCAGCAAGGCCTGCGACCCCAGCAGCAACAGCAGAGGCAGTACTCTGGCCAGCAGGGCCAGTCTTCCCGTTCTTCTTCCCAGTCTTATCCACTTCCTTCTTCTTCTAGTCCTGTGGATATACAACAACAGATACTCGACGAGCTACGTTCCTACAGGAACGAGATTCATGACTTACGGGTGGATGTCAACCGCCTGTCTAGATGGCGAGATGAGCAGACTGCTCCTTCTACCTCTATCCCAGCCCAAGTTCAGGCTAACCCCAACAGCCTGAACAGATCTAGTTCTCAGCAGCACTTTGGTCAGGTATACTATTCAGCATCTCCTAGATCTGAACATGAGATTCTTTCGTGTGACGAGGATAACCACATGTCACTCAGGAGCAGAAGGACCATGACCGTACCTGACCGGGCGAGGGATACGAGGAGGGGTATCTCTGAAGCTCTACCTGAGGAGTCTTCAGAGGACGAGGAGGATAGGCATCATATTTCGGAGCCCCATCAGCATCATTCAAGGACTTCTACTCAGGGAGCCGAGAGGAGAAGGAGAGCACGTATGTAGCATCGGCAGCATGGATACACTTCTGATTCTACGGAGGACCTTGCATCTCCGGTTGTGGCGGATACCACTCCATCTTCTATTCTACAACCTTTAGTAGATAGTCTAGATTTTGAGTACATGTTGCATCAAAAAGATTCTTGTATGAAGAAATCTGTTTCCGTTAATGCAAAGAATGATCTTTCAGTTCATGATTCACACTCTTCATCCTCTGTTTCCCTAGCTTCAATCCCTTTCTCCCGTGCTCTTACGGCAGGAAAGTGCATCAAAAAGATTCAGAAAGATGACCCCTATATGGCACGGTTTTTTAAAGAGAATATCACAGTCAAGGTGCCATTTTATGAATATGTGGCTAACCATCCTGCCTTCCAAAAATACCTTAAGGTGAGATGCACACCTACAAGGGTTAGCAGGAAGAAAGATAACCGAAATATAAAGACACATGTCTTATCGGTAGCCACAACCTATTGTCTCAAGAATCAGACTTTGCCAAGGAAAAAGAGAGACATGGGTGCTCACTATGTGGAGAGTCGTATTGACGACATTACGTTTGCACGCACACTCTTAGATAACGGTTCTTCGATTAACTTACTTCCCTTAGCACTATATCAGAAATTGGAGTTGGGACCACTTCGCAAATCTAGAGCTTTACTCCAATTTGCAGATCGTTCAGTGAAGAGACCTAAGGGAGAAGTGAAGAACGTAGTTATCTCGATTGAGGGGCAGAACTATCAGGTGGACTTCACAGTCTTGGACATGGAGACCCCCAATCATTGGAGAGAGTCTCAGATCATTCTTGGGCGGCCCTTCCTTAGGACCGCAGGCGCAACTTTTGATTACGGTAAGGGAATGATGAAGTTCCGTTCTCCAGGAGGAGAGGTGAACCTTGAGATGAAGCAAACCAAGTGTCAGCGACCCGATTCAGAGAGTATCACAGAGTACTCATCTTCAGAGGCAGATTGCAGTTTGATTAGCACAGTTGGGATTTGGGGGCAGATTACTTCAGGACAGAGCATGTCCCCTTCATCTGGAAAGGGTATAGTGGATGATGCAGTTTGCCAGGTGTTGTCTGATCTTGTGAGAGATGCATCTACCTATTCCCATGATGACACAGAGATCCATCTGGATCTGTCAGTTCCATCCCATTCGGAACGATCATGGGATATAGATGATGAGTCGGACGCGGCTTTGGCCGAACTACTGCGTTTCTTTGGCGATCTGACTCCCTTTACTTCTGATATGGTGGCGAGTACTACTCAGCTTAGTCCACCTTCATGCAGCACGGAACCAGATTCAGATTCAGTTTAGCCAGATCTGCTTGATTATACCACATTGCCAGAACTGAAATCACTACCTCCTACACTCAAGTACGCCTTTCTTGCGGGGCCCAAAGAGAGATATCCTATCATCATTAGCTCAGACTTGACTTTAGAACAGGAGTCTAGGTTGTTAGAAGTCTTAGAGAGGAACCGCAAAGCGATAGACTGTACAGTGTCGGATCTCGTGGGGATCAACCCCGCTCTCTGCTCGCACCACATTTTTACTGAGGATAATGTAAGACCTTCCCGTGAGTTCCAAAGGAGACTTAACCCCAATCTACGGGAAGTAGTGAAGAAGGAAATTGAGAAATGGTGCAAAGCAGGGTTTATATACCCTATTTCTGACTCCAAGTGGGTGGCCCCACTTCATGTTGTCCCGAAGAAGTCAGGAATTCAGATGGTCACCAACGAGGAGGGGGTAGAGATCGCGACATGAGTACCTACGTCGTGGCGTGTCTATGTTGACTACAGGCGCCTGAATGCTGCGACCAAGAAAGATCACTTTCCCTTGCCTTTTATTGATCAGATCTTGGAGAGACTTGCAGGGAAAGAGTTCTTCTGTTTTCTTGATGGGTACTCTGGCTACAACCAGGTGGCCATAGCCCCTGAGGACCAGGAAAAGACCACATTCACATGTCCATTCGGCACTTATGCCTTCAGGCGCATGCCATTCGGGCTCTGCAATGCCCTGAGCACATTTCAGCGGTGCATGATAGCCATATTTGCCGAGATGGTGGGAGATTTCCTGGAAGTGTTCATGGATGACTTCTCAGTCCACGGTGATTCTTTTGATACATGTTTAGCGCACTTGGACGGAGTCCTCACGAGGTGTAGAGAGGTGAATCTGGTACTCTCCTGGGAGAAGAGTCACTTTATGGTGACGGAGGGTATCGTGTTGGGGCATGTCATCTCCAAAAGGGGAATGGAGGTTGACCCTGCCAAGGTGGAGGTGATTAAGAAAATCGATCCACCTACCAACGTGAAGTTAGTGCAGTCATTCTTAGGGCATGTTGGATTCTATAGAAGATTCATTCAAAATTTTTCAAAGATCGCCCACCCACTGACTGAGCTCTTAGGGAAAGACACAGAGTTCATTGTAGATCACATGTGTCTGGAGGCCTTTGAGCTCTTGAAGAGGAAGATTTGTGCCTCACCTATCCTACAAGCTCCTGACTGGTCTCTCCCCTTTGAGATCATGACTGATGCTTCAGATTTTGCTATAGGAGCTGTGTTAGGACAACGGCGAGAGGGGATTCCGTTTGCGATTCATTATGCGAGCAAAATTTTAGATCCTACACAAAAAAATTATACAGTGACTGAAAAGGAAATGCTCGCGGTAGTATGGGCCCTCGAGAAGTTCGGATCATATATTTTGGGCTCTAAGATGACAATTTATATTGATCACACAGCCATTTGATATTTAATGGAAAAGAAGGACGCGAAGGCACGTCTTCTTAGGTGGATTTTACTCCTCCAGGAATTTGATTTGGAGATAAAGGATAAACCTGGAGTGAAGAATGTTGTGTCTGATCACCTTTCTCGGATTGAACTTAAGGATTCTCCTGATTTTGAGCGGATTAGAGAGACCTTCCCAGATGAGTCAATTTGCGTTATTGATTCACTCCTGTGGTATGCCAACATGGTGAACTATCTTGTCTCCAAGCAGGTTCCCCATTGTTGGACTAGGAGCAGCATTGATCGACTGAAGTCAGATTCGAGGAGATACCACTGGGACGATCCTTTCCTTTTCTTCGAAGGACCGGATTGTGTTTGGAGAAGGTGTATTCCTCAGGAGGAATACCAGAGTGTCCTCACATATTGTCATTCACTTGAGGCTGGAGGACACCATTCGGGAAAGAGAACCACTCACAAAGTACTTCAATGTGGATTGTATTGGCCGACCTTGTTTAGAGATGCTATTGATTTTGTACGGTCGTGCCCTATCTGTCAAAGGATGAGAGGGACAGTTGGACAGAGAGATGAGATGCCCATGCAACCGATGATTATTTGTGATGCTTTTGATGCATGGGGCATAGATTTTATGGGTCCCTTTCCCAACAGCCAAGGACATGAGTACATATTGTTGGCGGTTGACTATTTATCCAGGTGAGTGGAGGCTATCCCAACCCGAACCGCAGACAGCAAGACTGTCTGTAAGTTTGTGAGAGACCATATCATTGCTAGGTTCGGGGTGCCAAAAGTTTTGATATCTGATGGGGGTAGCCATTTTGTGAACCGAGATATGAGATCTTTAGCTAAGGACTATGGATTTGAGCATAGAGTTACTAGTCCTTACCACCCACAGTCCAACGGCATGGCAGAGGTTTCGAACAGAGAGGTGAAGAGTATTTTGCAGAAATTGGTTAGTCCCGATAGGAAGAACTGGTCCCAGCTCTTGGACCAAGTTCTGTGGGCCTATAGGACATCCTACAAGACACCACTGGGCACTTCACCATTTAGAATGATCTATGGCAAGACATGCCACTTGCCTGCAGAGTTGATTCATAAATCCGAATGGGCAATTAAGAAGATTAACTGGAGTTGTCACCTAGGGAAGCTTGGTCGAGAGTTGAACTTGAACGAGCTCGTGGAAATCCGAAACAGGGCATATGACAATAGTTTGATTTATAAGGACAAAGTAAAGAGATGGCATGATCAGCACATTAGGTGCAAAGACTTTGTCCCTGGACAAAAGGTATGGTTGTTCAATGCCAGGTTGAAGATGTTCCATGGGAAGCTCAAATCTAAATGGACGGGTCCCTTTGTTGTTAAGAAAGTGCACGAGAATGGAAGTGTAGAGATAGCTGATCTCACAGATGGTGCACAGTCTCATGTGGTAAATGGACAACTGTTGAAGCATTTTGTTGATTCAAAAGAGCAGTTAGTCCAAGTCGAGGTCATCAACTTCATGCAGAGCGAGCACAGAGCAGATACATCATATTACTCATCATGAAGATGCAGCATCAAGATTCAACATCTTAGAAGATTCAATCACTCTTGTACATTCTTCCTTCTTTGTATATTCTCCAGATCACATCGGTTCTCACACTTACTCTTGTCCTATACTTAGGCTTACCAAGAGCCTAAGTATAGGGGGAGCCGATGCCCGCCGTGTGTACATACTCATCCATTTCTCCTCTTGACCTCGTCCGCCCCATTTTGCTCTTCTTCTACACTTAGGCTGTCCAGAGCCTAAGTATGGGGGGGGGGGGGCGGATCGACTTCTATACTATTTATTATTTTAGCCATCCTACACTTAGCACGAGCTATATCTTTTTCTCGCTTCTTGTGCCATGAGGACATAACACATGCTAAGTATAGGGGTCGTGTATATATTACATATATACTTTACCCATAGCTCGTACTTTCATGTATTTTTGTATATATTATACAATAATTATGGGGTGGGTAAAAAAAACTTTTTCAAAAAAAAAATCTCTTAAAAAACTTTTCAAAAAAAATGTTTTTTGTTCTCTTTTCTTATTTGCTCTAAACTTTTTTTTCAAAACAAACATGTCCTTTCTTATTTATCTATATTTTTCAAAAAAAGATAAAGAAAAACAACTTTTCAAAAAAACTTCTTTGCCTTTGTTTGTAAAAAAAACTTTTTGTAAAACTTAAAAAAAATCATAAAAAAACTAAAAAAACTAACTAATAAGTTGGTTTAATCCCTGACACAATTCACATTCACACAAGACTAGTGATGTTCAAGAACACTTGGTTTATGAGGTCTTGAGATTTTGAGTTAACCAGCCTTCGTCATTAGGGTCCTGGACTTAATTATTCACATTTCCCTAGTTTGAAAGATTTGTGTGCTATATTGCATGCTTAGTCTCTACCTTAAGAATATGATCAGCACCTCACATATACGACTGCAGTTATGATGAGATGAGTTGAAATTTCACTTGAGGATTTGGGATGAGGGATTTGAATTTGGACTTGATTTGATGATGCTCGAGGATGGGATAAAATCAATGAAGGCTTCATGAAACCTGAGTGTCAGCATCTTTAGCCAGTATGAGAACATGGTTCTTGTACTATCTCTTGACATTTACCTATGTGCCAGGGTGTGATAAAATAAAAAAATGTTGATCAATGTGCGTCAACTCTTGGTAAAAGCAGTGGAGCTAGCCAAAAATACTACAAATCAATGAAATGTCAAAGAAAAGCTCTCATTCTACAAAGTCAATTATAAAAAGAGCTTCCACCAAAGGCGAGCGCTCTCAACCATTTCAAAAGTGTCCACTTGGACCACCGCTATTAGGACCAGGAGTCGGGCTTGCACCAAAAAGGGCTCTGCATCGTAAATGCTACAAGTCTAGGTGTAGAAGGTATAATAGATACTCAAAAAAGGCACACCCCGGTGTATTCCCAAGAAAACAAGTGCAGACAACTCCAACTTCTCTTGACGGACGCACTGATCAGCACCAAAAAATGCGTTGAGTAAAAAAGGCACTTGAGAGGATCCTTGTTCCAATGAGAGGGAGAGAAGAATGACACAATCCTATGCCCTCCATCAACTGGCCTTCCTTCTACACTTTCAAGTCTGACAACTAAAGTGACGGTGGATTGGATGCAAGAAATGATTTATTCCCTAGTGTTGAGGATCGGGTCCTTAGGAGAGTCTCTTGGATTGGAACCTTGGGTGACGTTGTGACTCTACTCTTGTAACTGCGGTCAACACTTAAAGTCATATCCCTACTATATATGTATACAAAGAGAGTCTGATGATTAGGGAAATTGGATACCTTTTGACTAGAGCTTGGTTCAGCTTAGAATTTTAAGATCTCTAAAACTGAGAGTTCTTGAACGGATCAAGTCTTGTATGCACATGCACAGTCAGGGATCAACCCAACTTATTCAATCTTTATTTGCTCGAGGACTAGCACAGTTTAAGTATAGGGGGGTGATGAATCCACGATTCATCATCTCAATATCTTGATCTTAGCAAAATCCCCGAGTAAAATCCCATAAAAATATCCATAAAATCAGTAAATTAACAAAATGACTCTTGTAAATAAAACACACAAATTATTGTATATAGATTGTACAAAATAAATTACATATAAAAAGCCGCGAAAATAAAGGAGTTTTTCACATGTAAATAGCCCAAAACTTCATGTATTTTTAATAATTCTATTTCAACTCCTTTTTGGCTAATTCTTTTTCTAAAGTGTTCATATCAATGTATATAAAAATACAAAAAATACAAAACAAATTTTACTTCAAACAAATGCTCCTAGATCCCAAAGAGAAAAAGCCGTAAAGACCAACTTCCAAGCCAAATTCCCGCTTCGTATGAACACCAAATTCACCAAACTCACTTTTAAAGTTCAAGTTAGAAAATTATCTATCCAACGGAAGTGGTTTCATTAAAATCGGAGCTCATTTGCAAAAGTTGGGTTTTGGGACCTAGATGTACATTGTATATTATGTATATATTCATTCCTTCTTCATTTTTTATTTTATTTTTTATAATTACTAAAAATACAAAAATATCATGATTGTGTTGTATTTTAATTGTAGTATTTTATTGTATTTTTCCGTTGTAAATATCTCTTATTAAAAAGACAAAAAAATACATATTAGAAAAGTAAAAAATATGTACATGTTGTTTGTCTTCCCTTGTAAATTCTCCACTATTTATTTTCTTCTTTTTTTATTCTATTGTAATTAAAGTAGCCAACTTTATTTCATTTATTTATTTGTTATACATTCTCTACAATAACCACCATTCAACTCATTCTACCACCAACCTCCATTCAACCCCACCATTTTTCTAACTTCTAATTCAACTCCACCAATTTATTAACTTCCATCCCACTCCATCTTAATTCTAACTTCCATTTTTTCCATCTCTTTATATACATTCCATCCTCTTCAATTTGCACTTGATCCATCTTTATGTGAGGAGAGCCTAGTTCCCTGAGTTGAATCGGTGACAGCGACGCAACCGCGGTCGAGCGACGACGGCCCTCTCTCCGGTGAGATCCGTTGGTTTTTTGGCCAACATCGCAGCCGCAACTGCGCGCTGCTCGAGCTCATCGCTCGCCGGCGATTTGAGCGAAGACCGTGCTCTCGTGAGCACTCCATAGGCGATCGTCTCCATCGTAGGTAAATTGTCGTCGCATTTTATCATCTTGTTATTTTTGCAAATTTTTTTAGCACACCACATATCATCCCATCCGTGCGAGAGCCGCCAGCCGCATCACCCTCCAGCGGTGCCGCCTAGGCTGCCCCTTCTACCTCACCGACAACTGCCCTTCGTTCGCCACCACGCCGCCAGCGTGCCTCCGCCGCGCGCGTACCTCCGCGCGTCCGCCGTCCTCCTCCAGCTCTAGCGGCCGCGGGCCGCCACCGACCCCAACTCCCTGTTTGGGTTCTTCTTCCAATCGTATCCCCAAGGAAGAAGAAGGTGAGTTTTCATTTTTTATTGTAAAAATTGTATAAATGTTTTGTATAGTTTTTATAATTACAAAGTAGTCCCTGTATATAGTTTGCTTGTGAGTTTGCTTTTCTGAATTTGCAAATACACCCCTATGTTTGTGTGTTAATTTGGACTTCAATATTGCATCTTTTTATTCAATGAAAAATGCCATTGTGTTGAGCAACTAATTTTGTACGTTCTGAATATTTATTTATATTTTTGTTGTATTTGGGTAATTAATTAAAATTGTGAGACTGAAATTCTGCATATTTTACCCATTTTGAGCACTTAAATTTATATCTCACACACATTGCTCTAAAAATTCCATAAAAATTATATGTGATGCCTTGAAGAGTGTTTAACGTACTGTCCAAATTTCATCGAAAGTGGATATGTCTTGTGCCTAAAATAAATTTTAGAGTGAATTTAGTATTTGATTTTTAATTAAATCCACATACATCATTTTTGCAAAATTTCATGTCTCCTATATGCCACATAAAAACATCTACTTGAGATAATTGGTACTCTGATTAATTTGATTTGGTGGATTTATTAGAAATTATTTACTCACTGTCACTCTATTTTCACTAAAAAATACATAGAAAATTCATATTTTGTTAAAAAATTCTAAAAAAATTACTGTAACTTCCTTTCATCATGTTTGCATTCCAGTAAGAGTTTCTTAATTTTTGCTTACTGTTTGTGTGATAAATTGAGAAAAAACCCATAAAAAGTGTGCATTTTTCCTTGTTGCATTTTAACCCCTAAAATTCCAAAAAAATGTCTTTGTGTTCATCTCTGGATTAGTATTCTAGGAAAAATATAATCTAGCTGAATTGAACTGATTTGGCATTAAACTTAATTTCGCTAAGTTGTATGCTTTCTTAGTATATTAGTTCACTTGCATTGTGCATTTTGGCATCCTATTTGCATTAAAAAATATAAAAAAACCCGTATTGGAAATCTAAAATCTTTATTTTCAAATTAAACCCAAGTTGTTCCTTTGCCTCCCCGAGTTCGTCCCCGGACTTGCCCGGGATATAAATTAAGCCGAGACACTCTTCACGGAGATCCTTCTCTCGGTTCTGACTGAATCGCTAAGTACACGTGCTACAACGTGACCGAATTATACATCGTATTATGCGACTCGTCAATATACAAAGTGTTTTGCATAGGTTTTGTAGCTAAAATAAAAGAATAAAGAGTAATGAATAGGTATTCATCACCCCCTATACTTAACTTTGCTAGTCCCTTAGCAAACACTTATTTGAAAAAGAAGTGCAAAAGAGATAGAAAAAGAAAAAGAGGATAAATCAAGATTGATTATTAAACTTTCCTTCATTAAATTGAAATATGAAGCTCGGTCAGACCTTTGGATTATTAATTTGTCGGAACCTTATTTGGACTTAAGCTTAAAACTTAACAGCCTCTAAGTTCCACCAATCTATGGGTAAGACTCCTCAATAAACCAGATCAGAACAAGTCTATATTCACAAACTCTAATGGACATGAATCTTTCCTTGTACGGTGTAAGTGATATGTAGCTCCCAACCTCAGAAGTAACAAAGAAACAACCTCCCTCAACCAGGTAACTCTAATGCCTCGTTCTAGCAACTCTTTCCTCGAGAAGCGGGGTATTCACTTCTAAGTTCAAGTGCAACCGGCTCAAGAAGAGGGGGAGGAAGAGAATGGACCATGACCAGTGTAGCCATGTATCCTTGGGAGCTCTAACCAGTGTAGCTGAGTCTCCCGCGGCAAGCTTCATGAGATGGAACATGTATACCATAAGCTTTTGCTTTATTTGACTAGATACACTCCGGTAAGATTATTAAATTTTCAATCCAACCCACCACTTTTTTGGAGTTCTTTTCTTTTTGCACACATTTTTTTGTGTATTTGTACAACATATCTACATGGTGCAACATATATACAAGGAGTTTTTCCTCTTGAGCGAGTAGACTATCCCTCTTTTGAAGCTTTATTGCAACCCCACGGCTTCTGTCTTTAGACTTCATAACCACCAGACCTAGTTGAGACACACTTCCTTCACTAGAAGAAGAAGAGAGGTTCCGCCTAGAAGTACTACCCTCATATGCTACCCCAAGCCAAAGGAAACTGCCTCCTCACCACCTCATCCGTGGAGAGCTATTTGTAAGGTGCTGGTACAAGTAAAGCCATTGTCTCTAAGAGTCATGCGTGTGTTGTTAAGTGCTCTACTCAGGCTCATCAAGATGACATATGCTCATAGCCTAGTGGACTCAAAGAATTAAGTCCCAATGGACCTGAAAAGTCTCAATCCTAAGCCCTCTAAGGTTCCTCTTATTGTTAGGTGGATTAAGGTCTTAACCAAGCTCCATTTGTCAATTTAATTCTAGGCTTAGTTTAAATGTCAACTATGATCTAGGAAAAATTATACAAGTATTTACAAAGATGCTATTTTACAATTATGTAATTTACAAATGTTTACAAATGTGCAAAATTTTTGAAAAATGTTTGAAAACATGGATGTATGCATGAATGCGATGTTTTGCAAAATTTTACAAAAGTTTACACAAGGTTTTTGCAACCTTTTTGTTTTCAAAACATTTTACAAAAATTTTGTACTATATACATAGTTTTGATATGAAAATATTTACAAGCTATTTACGCAAAAAGATTTTACAATCATTTGTACAAAAATAATTTGATAGATACATAGGTATGTGCAAAATGAATTTTATATACAAGGGAAAAATTTTTAAATTTGTATGGATTTTTAGGTTTTTAGCCATTTTTATTTATCAACACACTCACACAAAGTACGAGTTATGGCTAAAGTAAATATGAAATATATACACACCCCCTATACTTAGCTCGAACGATGTGCTCAGAGTGATCAAGAGCGATGAAGAAGACATAACTCGTTCTTAGTATATGGAAGGGAAAAGGAATGGCTATATACAAAGATGAATCGAAGAATAGAATGAAGAGAACTTGGTGTTTCCCCCTATACTTAGGATCTAGTAATCCTAAGTATAGCGAGCTATACATAAAGGGAAATCCGAGTGAAGGATGTACTTGGTCTACCCCCCTATACTTAGGGTGAAATATCCCTAAGTATAGGCATCAAAACAGGGGTAGAAAGAATCAAAAGAATACCCGAGAGTCCGACATCCCCCTATACTTAGGGTAAAGTACACCCTAAGTATAGCATAATCATAAGATGAGAGAAGGGATGTGGGACTAAAGAATAGAGTGATATGGACAACTGGATCTATACATGTCGAAAGAACAGTGATAATCAGGCGTGAGATGCAATAGATGTGAGTCAAGAGACCACATCTCACGCAAAGTGAATAGGGCCAACATCAACGACCCGCGGCTCATGATCTAGATATGGCTTGAGCCGCTGGCCGTTCACTTGAAAGGTGGCATCATAAGACAACTCAGATATATCAATACTCCCATTGTCATGCACCTTTCTAACCAGATAAGGTCCCTTCCATTTGCTCTGTAGCTTCCCTGGAAATAGATGAAGCCTAGCATCAAACAACCATACGCTCTGTCCTGGCTCAAACTTCTTGTGGCTGATATGAGAATGATGCCACTCCTTCACTCTCTCCTTATAATGTAGACTGTTTGAGAAGGCAGTATCACGAAGCTCCTCCAGGGCTGCTAACTCTGCCCTGCTCTGATCTCCTACACTCTCTGGATCCAAAAGTATATCTGTAACTGCCCAAAGTGACTTATGTCTCAGCTCAATAGGTAGATGGCACGGCTTGCCATAAACGAGGAGAAAGGGAGATGTACCCAAAGGAGTCTTGAAAGATGTCCAATATGTCCACAAGACCAAGTCCAAAAGCTATGACCAATCCTTTCGGTCGGGACGGACGAGTTTCTGCAATATAGTCTTGATCTCCCTGTTCGACACTTCAGCAAGACCATTCGTCTGAGGGTGGTATGGAGTGGCAACTCGATGGTCTATGCTGAACTCGCTAGCAAGGGCCTTTACCTTGTCGTTGACGAAATGAGATCCCCTGTCAGATATCAACACTCGAGGTACCCCGAACCGTGAAATGATATTCTTCCTCAAAAATGTGCAAACAGTCCTAGCATCTGCGGTTCGGGCAAGGATGGCCTCAACCCAACGACTCACATAATCCACGGCCAACAGAATGTACTCAAATCCCTGACTCACAGGGAATGGACCCATGAAATCGATGCCCCATACGTTAAAAACCTCACAGAAGTGAATGGGCTGCATCGACATCATATCACGCTGTCCACAAGTGCTCATCCCTGACAGTCAGTACACCTCTTCACGAACTCATCAGAGTCCTTGAAGAGAGTAGGCCACCATAGGCCGGATTGGAGCACTTTCTGTGCCGTTCTCCTCCCTGAGTGATGTCCTCCTTCCTCAAGCTTGTGGCAGTAAGTAAGGACACTGTGGTGCTCCTCCTGAGGAATGCACCTACGCCAGATACTATCCCCTCCTTCATGGTAAAGGACGGGATCCTCCCAATGGTAAAACTTAGCCTTCGCGAGGAAGGTCTCAAGTTTCTGCCTAGGCCAATCTTGTGGAACTTTCTTGGCGACAAGATAGTTCACAATATCAACATACCATGAGAGAGAGGCGATAGCAAGGATCGCCTCATCTGGGAAGGTCTCACAAATATGGTCAATCTGCTCAAAATTCTCAAGATACTCCAATCGGGAGAGATGATCCGCCACCACATTCTTGACTCCAGGCTTATCCTTAATCTCTATATCAAACTCCTGGAGTAGAAGGATCCATCTGGTCAATCTAGCTTTGGCATCCTTCTTTGCCATGAGGTACCTGATGGCGGTATGATCAGTGTAAATGGTCACTCTAGATCCAATGATGTAAGATCTGAACTTATCTAGGGCAAAAACTATGGCTAGCATCTCCTTCTCAGTGACAGTATAGTTCCGCTGCACGGCATCCAATGTACGGCTAGCGTAGTGAATAGCAAATAGGACTCCATCCCTCCTTTGTCCCAGCACGACCCCCACGGCAAAATCGGAGGCATCCATCATGATCTCGAATGGGAGAGAATAATCAGGTGGCTGGAGAACATGAGCCTCTATGACAAAGCTCTTGAGAGTCTCAAATGACGATAGACACTTATTATCTACAAGGAACTCGGTGTCTTTCATCAACTGATCAGTCAACGGTCGAGCAATCCTGCTGAAATCATGAATGAATTGTCGGTAGAAACCGACATGCCCCAGAAAAGACCGTAACTACCGCAAGTTGGACGGTGGATCGAGTTTTCTAATGACATCCACCTTGGCCGGATCAACCTCCATGCCCCTGTTGGATATGATGTGGCCAAGCACCGTCCCTTGAGTCACCATGAAGTGACTCTTCTCCCAAGACAACACTAGGTGAACCTCAATGCATCGCTGAAGGACTCGGTCTAGGCAGTCAAGACAGGAGTCGAATCTATCACCGTAGACCGAGAAATCATCCATGAAGACCTCCAAGCACTCCCCCACCATGTTCGAAAAGATAGACAACATGCATCTCTGAAATGTCGCAGGGGCATTGCATAGCCCAAATGGCATGCATCTGAAGGCATATGTCCCAAAGGGACAGGTGAAGGTGGTCTTGTCTTGGTCCTCGGGCGCGATAGCCACCTGATTGTAGCCGGAGTACCCATCCAGAAAGCAGTAATGGCTCTTCCCCGCCAGTCTCTCAATGATCTGATCAATAAAGGGTAGGGGGAAATGATCCTTCTAGGTGGCCTGGTTGAGTCGTCTGTAATCTATGCAGACCCTCCAAGAAGTGGGCACCCGGGTAGCGATCTCCTCTCCGGACTCCGTGACAACAGTAGTGATGCCCGTCTTCTTGGGCACCACATGTAACAGACTGACCCACTTTGAGTCGGAGATGGGGTAGATAAAATCGGTGCTCCACCACTTCGAGATCTCCTTCATGACAACCTCTCTCAGATTCGGGTTCAGCCGCCGCTGGACACAGAGCCGGACTGATCTCCTGGAGATCTGCTACGCTCCATCCTATCACCTTGCAGTTCTATTCAAGAACCCCCATCAGACGGGATTCTTGCTCTCTAGTCAAATCGGCGGAGATAATGACTGGGTACATCTCATGCTCACCCGCAAGGAACCTATACTTCAGCGAAACTGGTAGTGGCTTCAGTTCTGGACAAGTCGGTGCTGGTAAATATGGCTTCTGAAGAATCCGAGTGTATGCGGCCAAATCTGCACGGGAGAAAGAGAACACTCGCTCACAGACTGGATCTAGAGAAGGCTGCGCTACTGGACTGTCTCTGCTCTGCATGGCATCTACCACCTCCCTACCTGTAGGCTCAGTGGAAGTCAGACATGGAATAAGATCATCAAAATCTGCCCAATCAACATCTGACTTCGAGGGATCTGTATCATACTCACAAAAAAATCGGTCTCGCTGTCAAGAACCGGATCTGCTGACTGTGTAGTATCCTGGACCAGGAATGCGCTCTCCAAGCTCTCCTCTATTGGCGTCTCTGCATCAACGAACTCTGAGGGTGAGAGGATGGCCTGTGCGACTGGATCTGCCCAAACTGCTTCGTTATCTGTGATCACAAAATCGCAGTCCTGGTGGATGTCTCTCCCTGACTCTATCATCTGCTCTGAATCTGTGCTTGGCTCTGAGCAAGCTGAATCTCTGGCTCTGATATCCTCGACCGTCTTTAGTTGTACACTCTCGCCCTCGATGCGAAAGTATACCTTCCCGCTATCATGGTCGGTCACTGCCTTGGCTGTGGCCAAGAACGAGCGACCTAGAATGATGGGGGTATCGGTCACAGACTCATGGATCTCCATGTCCAACACAACGAAGTCCACGGGGAATTGCAGGCCCGGAATCGTGACGACAACGTCCCTCAGCAACCCCTTCGGCCTCTTGACAGATCGATCAACAAACTGAAGGACTGTCCTGCTCTGTCGTAGAGTGCCCAACTCGAAGCGGTCGAGAAGGGCTGCTGGAAGTAGGTTGATCAAAGAACCGCCGTCTAATAGAGTGAGGTCGAACCTCTGCTCATGGATATGGCATCAACATACGGGGCTCTGGAATCTAGCTTCTTGGCCGGCAGATGGTTCTCGATCGCGAAACACATGGCCCGGGTAAGCACATGGATCTCAGACTAGTGGTTCCTCCTCTTCCTCCTAACTGTGGTTCTGTCTCTAAGTGATCTCTGGAGTAGAGGGATGTGCTCTAAGGCCTCTTGGAGAGTCAGCTGGATATGGAATCTGTCGATCATCTGCTGGCTGAACTCTACCTGATGGTTCTTTGTCTGATTTATTTTTCCGCCCCTTACCCAGATGGAGTGCTCTTGGGAAGGGGACGACAGGGTCCTTCTTAGATGAAGGACTAGGAGAGGGTCTAGGCTGCTCAAGCACGGCAGAATCCACACATACATCATCATGCACCACACGTGGATCAGAATAAAACAAACCCTTTCCTTTATTTCCAGAAGTGTCCTGAGATACAAGTATAGATGGAAAAACAACAGGACTAGCAGAGGTAGAAATGGTGGCCTCAGCACCACCCTCGGCATGTCGACTCGCGGCCTCAGCACCGCGCTCTAGCTCGGCAACTATGGTGGCGTCAGTACCACCTCCTCCATCTGGTGTAGTGACGGCCTCAGTACCGTCGTGTGGATCAACATCCATGGTGGTGTCAGCACTACCGTCATCATCTCTCGCGGCATCAGTACCGCGCTCCTCCTCGCCTGGCGCTCCTGAAGTAGCGTGGGAACGTCGCTCAGACGAGGCGCCGCCTGCTGACATCCTACCGCTTCTAAGTGTAACAAAATCAGTATCAAACAGATATGCAGACATATCACCAAATGTATCACTAGGAGTAGCATACTCTGTGAAATCTACCTGCTCAGATTTCCTCTTCAGGTTGTTCGGGTTCGACTCAATCTGGGCAGGGATGACGACCTTCCCTCTCACGATCTCCCGCACCTCCTGGCGGAACTCATCCATCTCCCATCAAAAGGTAGCCTGCTGCTCTGTCACGAGGCGGGCTATGTCGTCCAATGCATGGTTCTCATAGGATGGCCCATGAGAACCTAACGGGTGGCCTCCTCGCTGGTAGTGAGACTGCTGCTGCTGGTACGGAAACTGCTTTTGCTGGTGAGAGGGGTACTGCTGCTGCTGCTGAGGTTGATCACGCCTCCCAGAATGTCCCTGCTGATAGGGACGAGGACCATACTGAGATGACTGCTGCTGCTGCTGGTACACTGGGGGCTGCTGCTGCTGGTGATCTCGCTGATGGCCGTGCTGGCCACCCTGACCTGAAGGCTGCTGCTGGGAACTGGCACCTCCGGCCGACCAACAGAATCCGGGATGGTCTCGTCGGATACCGGGCTGGGGTCGGTCATACCAAATCCCGTTGACATCCATCAACGGCTGGGGCTCATAGGAGGGTGGCGGGAGTACTGCCAGAGGCAGATCCAGCTGGTAAGCCACCATCTGAGTGTCTGGGGATGGTGGTGACTGGTAGTAAGGTTGTGGTTGCTGGTATGACTCCGCCTGTACAAGGTGGACCTGTCTAGGCTGGCTGGAGCTGGAGCGTTGGGACGAGCTGCCACTGCCACTCGGATCTCCTCGTGACTGAAGACGGGGCTGAGAAGCCGTCTGTGCCTCCTGGAGACACATGATCTGCGTCTTCAAGTTACTCAGTGTTTGTACCATCAGATCCATCTGTGATATGCTCTGGCACTGCTTCTTCTCTATAATCTCCATCAGGTCCAGCTTCTCGCTGATAATGCCCATGTCAGCGGCTGTGGACTCGGCCTGTGCGGCTGCCGCTGACGAAGTGGAAGGACCAGCGTCGACCCGTGCTATCCTCTGGAACTGCACGGACTGTGAATCGGGGCATACCTGAGTGTAGAGTCTGGTATGGGACATCACTGTATAGTTCTCGGCCATCTCCTCGTAGATGGCCCAGACCTGATCATGATCCTTGGCGAAGTAGGACCCGCAACAAGAAGCGTTCTCCAGGCCCTGCACCTCTGGTGTCAACCCGCAAAAGAAGCTCTGAACAAGGTTCGGCTTCGAGATATCATGGTGTGGGCATATGTCGGTAAGGTCTCTAAACCTCTCCCATGCCTCGTGAAACTGCTCGTTGGGGAGCATGGAGAAGTTGCTGATCAGGGCTCTCGCTGCGTTCGTCCACCCGAGTGGATAGTACTTGTTCAAGTACTCGGTGTAGAGATGCTCCTAGGTGTACACAAACCTCCCTAAGTGCTTCAGCCAGTTGGCAGCTCTGTCTGCCAGGGAGAAAGGAAAAGCAATCATCTTGATGGTATCCTCGTCCACCTGACGGTCGTGGATGGTGCTGCAGATCATCTCGAACTCCTGGAGATGAAGATGGGACTCCTCAGTAGCGAGCCCATGGAACTGGGGTAGAAGCTGAAGAGTGTTCGGGGGGAACTTGAAGTCCCCCATGATAGCTGGTAGTACAACCCAATGATGCGTCAAAGTCGATCCGGGGTTGTGAAACTACCACATTGGTCTCGGCAGCTCTGCTGCTGCTGCTTCTGCTGCGGCTGCTACCGCATCACCAGGTATCCTCGGTCCGTCTCTGGGCCCGCGTTCCTTGCGATCCGCTCTCATCTGCTCCATCTCTATCCTCATCTCTATCATGAATGCACCCTGATCCCTCAACTGCTGCTGCACTATCTCCAGGGAGGCGATCAGGGTGCTGTTAATCGCACCCTGGTCCAGGATAAATGTCTGCTCTCCTCGGGGGCCTCCGGTACGGTCATTGCTGCTGCCGGCCATGGTCTCTGCAAAGGTAAAAGATCCAAACTCAGGTGCCAATAAATCATCTGTCTGCTGTCTTGCATCTGGCACTCGTATCTCAGGAGTGGTAGAAGGGTGGTCAAGGGGGAACATGGCGGAGTCGAACTCGGGTTTGGAGAGCGGGTCTGGGCTCTCACGAACCAACCTAGATGAGTAGGCTGGAGTGCTGAAAAGAGGTGCAGCCATAGGCTGCCTAAGAGACCTCCTGCCCATCATCTTGATCTGGCGAGTCGGGCGGATGGGATCTGGAAACAACTATGATGTGCAAACAAAACCCCGGACTCACCTACTCAACACGAGCTGAAGACCGTAAGAGTTCGGTCAATTATCTTGTCAGTTTTTTTAGGCGATGAAGTCAAGATATGAGAGCGGTTACGTGACCTGTTGGAAATCCAATCCGCCGAAAAGACTGTCCCGTATAAAAGGCTGGTAGTCTGATCGAGGCTCGGATATGGCTCTAGCCTAGTGTGCGGGTCACTCTCTCGCGCATGCAAACCAGACAATGAGGGGGTTGCTCTCCCCAAGAAAAAAGTTTTTTAAGTGGAGTGTCTTTTAGGGTCAAGTTGGATCAGCAGTCCTAATTTTATGGTTTTATTTTTTTAGGTATTTTTCAATAACAAATAACGCCTAACAAATTTTTCGGTTCTCCTGGTTATTTTAGTCCAAAACAGGGGGAGAATACGAAAAAACCGATGCGCGATAATCAATGATGCATGCAGAGTAAGAGATGCGTACTTGACTCCAGCAGTCTACATACAGGGTGATCCGCGCATAAAATAAATGACAGAATATAAACTACCTATATGATGCACGCGGAAAACCGTCCCTAGCAGAGCAATTTCTACACGAAAGAACGGTAGCCGTGTACTCGAGCCTAGGTCCGGAGTCCTATCTTGGGAGCCACTCGGTGTCCGCCACAACGGATCCTGCACGCGTTGTATGTGACTCCTC
The DNA here is from genome assembly GCA_037367405.1 of Ottelia alismoides. Classification (NCBI taxonomy): domain Eukaryota; kingdom Viridiplantae; phylum Streptophyta; class Magnoliopsida; order Alismatales; family Hydrocharitaceae; genus Ottelia; species Ottelia alismoides. The sequence continues at coordinate 92,441 of JAZKJV010009239.1, forward strand.
AAGGCACGTGGACCAGAGCTCTAATAAGCCAGCTTTTTCTTGTGAATTAATTAATTAGGTCCAATTATTCGAACTATAGGTACAGACAGGAAATTAAGTGTTGGGATCCTAATTAATTACGTCACAATCAAGCAAAATCCTAGGCTAAGGCTGAAAATCGCGTAAATCAGACAAGCAATAAATAAACGATCGAAAACTGCGTAAAACTTCGAAAAACCCGTGAGGTCCCCCGAGCACACCGATGCTCGACGAAACAGACCCCGATAGTCTACCAAGTCTCTATCTCTGGTCCCTGTATTATTACAAATTAATAAATGTGCTGAAAAAGGAAATTAATCCAATCTAGCTACTCTCGCGGCTATTCCACAGCTCCAGCACTCCTGCTCAGTTCCTCGCGTCCTCTTGCGGCTCTATGTAGAAAAGAGCCGCCTCCAACTCCCGCGGTTGCTTCGGCTTCCGAAGAAAGCCGCCTCGGTCCTCGGGCCCTCGTAAGAAAATAAATATAGTATCATACCAAGTTATTATAAAAATAAAAGAAGACAGATAAAATATGTACCAAAATATCTACAGAAAGCCGCGAAAAAGAAAACCGCCGAAAAATCAAAAAGTGACTACAAAGCCGTGCTCCTTGGCAACGGCGCCATTCTGATGAACCGAAAATCTCACTATCAGGATCTGATAATTAGTCAGAGTCGCTGTGACCCGAATAGCAAGATACGGTCAACAAGAAAAAAATGAAGAGCAGACCACCAATCAACAAGATAAAACAATAAAAGCAAAAATAGTGGCCCTGGCTATGAGATTAGCTTGGTGTTGCACCCAGGGTCGGACTAAGGGAGCACGAGTTGGCCTCGCGGCCTACGAAGTAGTCAGAAAAGAAAATAAAGTAAGAACAAATATTTTTGGTGGTTTTTTTAAATATTTTTATATTTTTTTGGCTTTTTAATAATGGAGGAAAATAATAAAAAGACAAAAATAATCACAATCAAGAAATTATTTACACACTCTAAGAAGCTCAAAAAATTCAAACAAAAATATTTTTATGTTTTATAGGTTTTTTACTGTTTTTGGTGAATTTTTGAGATTTTTATGATTTTTATGTAATTTTCTAAAAATTAAACAAAACAAAAACACAAGCAAACTGTCCAGTCAGGCTTGATAGATCAATTTAAAATATCAAATTGATCTGTAATAACCTAAAGGTATTCTTTATGAAAAATAGAAACAATAAAGAAAATTCAAAAGAAGAGTTTGTATTTTTTGGTTTTTCTATAACTTTTAGAATTTTTATAAGATTTTAATGGTTTTTCCAAAAATAGCCAAAATTACACAGAAAATTAAACACAACAAAATTAACAAAACCTAATTTTTTTAGAATTTTTAAAAGAGTTTTTAGATTTTTTTATGATTTTCTAATCTGGACAGACACAAAAACAAATGTTTTTGAATTTTTAAAATAGCAAAACACCTCAAAAATGTACCAAATTTTTGGTGAAAATTTTACACACTGGCAGAAGCAAAGTGTCCAATTTTCACGCGATTTGGACTTAATTTAATATTTTATTTAATTAGCACAAGGTCTCAAAGTGCAGAAGGACCTATACATAATAAAAAGTATTTGCAGGGGATGAAAAGTAACAAAACCATAAAGTTTGGGGCCCCTCGTGCAAAAACTCCAAAAACGCACATGCGCTGCACGTGTACTGGACACGAAGGGACCTAGATGTAAGAAAACTTAATTCCAGGGGCTTAATAGCAACACGTGCTAAAAGCCCAGGGAATAAGTTGCAAAATACCCAACTAATTCAGCACATGTTGAATAAAATAATTCACAGGGGTATGGATGCAAATATCAGAAAATAAATTTCATTCCCTAACTCATAAAAACATCAGCCCATACAACGCAATTTCTCCAAGGTCACGTGACGAAGCACGTGTCTCACACAAACAGGGATGAAAATGCAAATACAAGAATGGTTCAGGTCCTCAGTGCAATATTTCCAAAATAAAAACAATTGAGAAAAATATTTACAGGACTATATTGTAAAAACAAAATGATAGGGGCCTAAGTATAAATTACCCCTTATTATCGGAAGGCTGAGGTGATGCCACATGGCTGATCGGAAGGCTGAGATGCGTGGCTAACCCTTCTCTGGATCGATTGGTCCTGATCAACCCTCGGCTGGATCTGACGGTGGGTGACTACTTCTCAAATAAATGGTCTGGATCATACCTGGAGCTCCGAGGATGAACGGACGACGGAGGAGGGTCCTGGAAGAACACTTCATCGGCGATCTTCGCTGGCTTCGTGCGTGTGGTGGGGGCCTCCTCTCCGGCTGCTGAGATATGGAAAAGCTCCGCCGTGATGCTCCGCAGCGACTGGGATCCTCCGATGAGACCGGAGACCACCGGAGTGTCCTGGCGACGTCGGATGCTCGAAGCTCCTGGGTTCGAACAAGACGACCCTCAGATGGGTCGCATTGACCTGCAAAATAGCCTAGAAAGCTTCCTGGGTCGAGGGCAAACTACCTCGACCCGGTTAGAGGTGGAGTGGTGATTGGGCGCGTCGAGATGGGCGACCTCCGGCGAGGCGACGACGATGAAAGTCGAGCCTTGGCTCCGGGGCGAGCCAAGGTGGGTGCGTGGGTGCAAAAGGTGGAGAGGGGTCTCGCGAGTGTGATGATCGGGTCAGATGAGCGGAACGATGATCGGTGTGGGTGGAATCGGTCGGCGAAGGAGGTGGTTGAATTGGGCGTAATCAAAAATTGAAGAAGATTAGGAAGAATTAGGTCTACCTGATGGATGCAATCGACTGGGATTGAGCTCGCGGAGCTACGGGGATCCTGGCCTAGAGGAAGCGTCGAGTTCCGAGGCTAAGCGCACCTCGCGGCGGCGCACGGCGGCAGACGTCGCCGGATCGATAGCTGGAGGCTCTCTCTCCTCACTTCGACACCTCCCTCGCGCAGCTGTCACTCTAGGGAGTAAGGTGGAGCTCCTGGGACAAAAGGGCATAGCCAAGGATGGTGTGAAATGGCGGCCGGAGCTGAAGCTTTATGCAGTTGAGGGTCCGAGAAGATGAGATCGGGCATGGCTCTGTGAAGCTCGGATCCCTAGAATCCACCCCGGGCGAGGGTCTCGGATAATCAAGGATCAAATGGAGCCCGGGGTTTAGGTATTTGGCGATCGGATCGAGCAGGGAAAAGTAGGAGAAATTGGGTCGGGGCGACACGATCCGAGTCTGGTGGTCCTGGGGGAGAGTTGACCGGGGGTCAACATCCCCCGTAGATCAATCAGAGCTCGCCAATTATTAAAGATTTAGAAATTCAATAAAAAATAGTAAATGCAGTTATTTGAAAAAATTTTAAACATGAAAAATGTTTATTTATTTTAAAATTAATTTTTAGTGATTTTTTTAAATATAAATTATGTATTTACAAAATAGTATTATTATATATAAGTATATACATGTATTTATTTTTTATTTTAATTTTTTTATTTATTTTTATACAATTTATTCCAATTTTATTTTTTATTTCTTTATAGAATAAAATTTGGAATAAAAATGTATTTTTATTTTATTTTTATTAATTATTTACGTAGGTGAAATAAATACTTTTATTTACATGTATACATGGTATATACACAAGGTGGCTTTTGGTTTTTATTTATTTATTTTTATTTTATTTTTATTTTTATGATTTTTATTTTATTTATTTACATTATGGAATGTGGAATATGTACATAATTTTATTTGATTTTAATTATTTATTTACAAGAGGAAAATAAATAGATGTGTGGTTTTATACACATGGTCTATGTACAATAAAGAAGGAAATTTTATTTATTTTATTTTCTTTTATTTTTTCTCATTTTTATTTTAATTTTATATTTACAAATATAGACAAATAATAAACACCCATTTTATTTTTTTAATAGGAAAATAATTTTTATTTATTTAGGTAATGTACACATGAGTTGGCCCTATCTCCCTCTACTTGATTCTTTTTGCGGTCAGGCCCATGCTGAGCCCTCCCTTGGGATTAGGTCACTCAATATTTATTCTAAATATTTCCCTCTTTTTCTTTTATTTCTTTATTCTTTTATTTATGCACAAAAACATGCTAATTTTGCATATTTACAAGATGCATGCTAATTGATAATTATTGCTATTGACATGAATATACAAAGTGTTTGCATAGGTTTTGTAGCTAAAATAAAAGTATAAAGAGTGATGAATGGGTATTCATCAACTATTTAGAGGTATTCATGGATGACTTTTAGGTCTACGGAGACTGGTTCGATGCTTGTCTTGCTTGCCTAGATCGAGTACTTCAGCACTGCATTGTAGTTCTCCTAGTCTTATCTTAGGAGAAGAGTCATTTCATGATGTCTCAAGGGACAGTCCTTGGTCACATCATCTCCAACAAGGGCATAGAGATTGATCCACCCAAGGTTGGATATCATCAAGAAGCTCACTCCATCGTCCAATTTGAGATAGTTGCGGTCTTTTCTGTTGGCATGTCGGTTTCTACCGACGGTTGATACATGACTTCAGTTTTATTGCCCAACTGCTCACTGATTTGCTCATGAAAGACGCCCAGTTCCTTACAGATGATAATAGTCTTTCGTATTTTGAGACTCTCAAGAATTTCGTTGTGCATGCTCATGTCCTTCAGCCACCCGATTGGTCTCTCGCATTTGAGATCATGATGGATGCTTCTGATTTTGCCGTAGGGGCTGTGCTTGGACGGAGGAGGGATAATTTGCCATTTTCCATACACTACACTGTCCGAACTTTGGATGCCGCTCAGCGGAACTACACCGTGATTGAGAAGGAGATGCTAACCGTGGTATTTACTCTCGATAATTTCTGATCTTATATTCTCAGATCTAGAGTGACTATCTATATAGATCACCCTGCCATCAAATACCAAATGGCCAAGAAGGATGCCAAAGCCAGATTGACTAGGTGGATTCTTCTACTCCAGTAGTTTGATATTGAGATTAATGATAAACCCGGAGTCAAGAATGTGGTGGCAGATCACCTATCCTGATTAGAGCATCTTGAGGATTCTGATATGACCACACCTATCACTGAGACATTCCCAGATGAGGCGATTCTTGTTATCACCTCACTCCCATGGTATGTTGAATTGTGAACTATCTTGCTGCTAAGAAAGCTCCACAAGGTTGGCCCAGACAGCGACTTGAGACCTTCCTTACAAAGGCCAAGCCGTACCATTGGGAGGATCCCACCCATTACCATGAGGGGGGGATAGTGCTTGGCATATGTGTATTCCTCAAGAGGAGCACCATAGCGTCCTCGCTTATTGCCACAAGCTTGAGGCAGGAGGACATCACTCTGGGAGACGAACAACGCAAAAGGTTCTCTAATCCAGCCTTTGGTGGCCTACCCTATTCAAGGATATAGATGAATTCGTGAAGAGGTGTACTGACTGTTAGAGGATGGGCACTTGTGGATAGTGAGATATAATGCCGATTCAGCCCATTCATTTTTGTGAGGTTTCTGACCCATGGGGCATTGATTTCATGGTTCATTCCCTAATAAGGGATTTGAGTACATTTTGTTGGTTGTGTATTATGTGAGTCGTTGGGTTGAGGTCATCCATGCCCAAGTTGCATATGTAAAGGCTGTTTACAAATTTTTGAGGAAAAATATCATATCACAGTTCGGGGTACTTGGAGTCTTGATTTCTGAAGGGGGACTCATTTTATCAATGACAAGGTAAGGGCCCTTGCTAACGAGTTCAACATTGACCATAGAGTTGCCATGCCATATCATCAACAGACAAATGGTCTTATTGAGGTTTCAAATAGGGTGATTAATGATATTTTGCAGAAGGTTGTACGACTAGATCGAAAGGATTGGTCACAACTTTTGGACTCGATCTTGTGGGCCTATAGGACTTCCTTTAAGGCACCTTAGCGTACATCTCCTTTCCGACTCGTTTACAGCAAGCCATGCCACTTACCTGTTGAGATCGAGCATAAGTCACTTTGGATAGTCACTAAGATACTAGTGGATCCTGAGAGTGTAGGAGATCAGAGGAGAGCAGAATCAACATCCCTGGAGGAGTTGAAAGATACATCTTTCTCAAGTAGCCTACAGTATAAGGACGTAGTGAAGATATGGCACGATTCTTAAATCAAACATAAGCAGTTTGAGCCGAATCATATAGTATGGTTATTCGATGCAAGGTTGAGATTATTTCTAGGGAAGTCACAGAGTAAACGGTAAGGACTATACTAGGTCAGAAAGGTACACGACAACGGTAGCATTGATATATCCGAGTTGTCTTCTGAGTCCACCTTTCGAGTCAACTGTCAGTGCCTGAAGCCATATCTTGATCCTGATCCAATAATTGTTGATGTTGCCCCTATTCATTTTATATGAGATGTGTTCCTTGACTCACATCACTTGCATCTCATATCTAATTTTCACTTCTACTATGCCTCTTTATAGATCCATATTGTCTATATCATCCATTCATTCATTTTGTTTAATACCCCAAATTCATCTTACGATTTTGTTGTACTTGGGATGAACTTTATCCTATGTATAGGGGGGTATTGGACCTATGATTATTTATTTTTCGATTACCTCTCTTTTTGTTGTAGAATGTACAGATATCACCTCCCCTATACTTAGGGATATCTTACCCTAAGTATAGGGGAGGTGATATCTGTACATTCTTTTCCTCGATTTTCCCCTTTATGTGTAGTCTTCTATACTTAGGATTACTTGATCCTAAGTATAGGGGGATTACCGACTTCTATTGATTTTATTCTTTCTTTTGAGTCATTGTAGCATAGGATTCTTTTCACTTCTCTATACTTAGCATGAGTTATGTCTTCCTTCACCGCTCTTCGATCATTACGAGGACATCGTTTGAGCTAAGTATAGGGGGGTGTCGTATATATCGTATATATACTTTAGCCATAACTCGTACTTTGTGTGTGTTAATAACATGGCTATTATGTATAAAATAAGAATAAAAATGTTTTGAAAAATGTTTTCAAAAATGCTTTGTAATTTTTTTTGTAAAAACCTTTGAAAAATTATTTTTATGCAAATTTTGGAAAAATGTTTGAAAAAATAAATTTTATTGAAAAATATTTGTAAATTATTTTCTTTATCAAAATTAGATATAATGTACAATTTAGTCAAAACTTATGTGAAAATAAAACGTTTGCAAAAATAGTTTATAAAATTGTTTGTAAATGTTTGTAAAAATAGTTTTGAAAATCTTTTAAAAGTTTGAAAAATATTTTAAAAATGTTTGCAGAACTATTTTATCACATGGGAATTAACTTATGTGGTAAAAGAATTACTTTTATATATACATAATCTACCCCCGAATTTGTTGTACATAAATACCCTTAATAGAGTTGGTTTGAGATCCTATAATTATAATGCATTTATATATAAAGCTTGTAATAAACCCTATTGTAAATATGTATACATCTTTTATTCTTCCAAATACCTAAAATTTTGAAAAATTAAAATTCCACAAAAAATTGCATCGTTTGAAAAATTCCCACCAAAAAGAGTTTTTGTAAATACATGCATGTGCATTCTTTAGAATCATGGTTGATATTTAAACTAGTTTGGAATAAAATTGAAGAATGGATCCTGTTTAAGACCTTAATTCACTTAACTTCAGAGGAACCATATAGTATTTGTGTCTAAAACTTTTCAGGTCCCTAGTGACTTAATTCTTTGAGTCCACTAGGATATGTTCACATCATCTTGATTGGACTAAGTATAACACTTCACTTAACAACACATGCATGACTCTCAAAGAAATGGCTTGACTGGGACATGCACCTTACACGTAGTTCAACACGGATGAGGTGGTGAGGAGGCAGAATCCTTTGTCTTGGAGTAGCATACGAGTTTAGTACAACTAGCAAGAACCGCTCATCCTCCTCTTGGGAGGGAAGTGCACCTCAACCTGGTCTAGTAGCATGGAGGTCTAAAGATAGGATGCTGTGGGTTGCAATAAAGCTTAAAAAGAGGGATAGTCTACTGGCTCAAGAAGAAAAACTCCTTATTACATGCTGCACATTGTAGCTTGTTGATATGTTGTATATTTGCATAAAAAGTGTGCAAAAAATACAAAAACTCCAAAAAAGGGGATATACTTGATTGAAAATAAAATGCCTGATGGAGTGTAAATAGTTGAATAAGCAAAGCTTATGTATTCCACTGCCTCATCTTATGGAAGCTTGGAGCTGGAGACGTAGCTACACCGGTTAAGCTCCAAGGGAACGTGGCTATACTGGTTACGGTCCATTCTCTCCTTTTCCCCTCTTCTTGAGCTGGTCGTACTTGAACTTAGAAGGGAATACCCCGCTCATCGAGGAAAGAGTTGCTAGACTGGAGGATTAGAGTTACATGTTGAGGGAGACTGTTTCTTTGCCCTTTTTGAGGTAGGAGCTACACATCACTTACACAATATAATGAAAGACTCATAGTCTTAAGAGTCTGCATATGTAGAATTACTCTGACCTGATTGTTAAGGAGACCTGACCATTGAATTATGGAACTTGAAGGCTGTTAAGTCTTAAACCTATTTCCCAATAAGGTTTAGCCAAATAAATAATCCAAAGGTTTGACCAAGCTCCATACTCCAATTTTATGAAAATAGGTTTCATAATCAACTTCGATTCTACCTTTTTTAGTTCTTTCTGTCTCACTTCATTTTTAAATAAGAGTTTTCTAAGGGACTAGCAAAGGCAAAGTATCGAGGGATTATGAAATTATGATTCTCATTCTTTATTATTTTATTATGGCCATATCTTTTAGTAAGAACATCTGTAAATTTGTGTAAATCCAATAAATTATCATTTAATATACTATTGTTAATATTGTATAATTAACACCCTTTTACAAAATAAAAGAATAAAGAAGAAAAGAAAAAGAGAAGAAGGACATAATTATTTAATAAGCATAGACTGACCCAAACCACGTTAGAAGGTCAATTATTGACCTGATCGATAAGGAATAAAGTAGGGGGAGATAGGGTCTTTGTATATTCATCACTATGCATTCGATGTACATATCATTCCTCTATTTTATTCATCAATAAAAAGACTTCAAAATAAATTATATTCTCAATAAAACTTGTAAATGAAAATGTTTTCTAAATAACAAAAATAGTTGCAACATGAGTTGATATATATAGTACAAATAATACCACTCCTAAAAAGCCACAAAACAAGAGCTTAAAAGATCAATTCCGGCTCCATATGAGCTCAAATCGTTCCAAAATCACATTTATTAGACTCTAGATTAGTTTATCTTTAAAATGAGGGTGCGTTTCATAAATTTTGGAGTCATGATGTAAAAGTTGGCCTTTTGGGTGCATTACATAATCACATAGTATCTATACCTGTAAATATCTATATTTAATTATTTTAATACATAGTTTGTGCATATTGTATTTTTAAATACTTGTATATACTCCTAAGAATAGCATAAAAATAAAATAAAAATCATATAACACAAATAAATCAGAAATAAAATCAAGCTTTCATTGTACAAAAGCCACACTTGTACATATTGTACAAACTATCTATTAATACATGTATTTGACTTGTAAAAATCAACAAAAATTATTTTATTATGTTGTAAATATATAAAAATAAAATAAAGGATATAATTGTAAAAAATAAAATAAAAGAATAAAATATATATGTATACTATACTAGTACATAATACATTATATTATAAATGTATACATGAATTCATAAAAATATTTAAAAATAAAAGATAAATAGCTTGAAAAATAATAATCATGTTTCATTTTTTATCATTTTATATTTTAAAATCATTTACTATTTTTATTCAATATTATTTTAATTAATAAAAGAATTTTTCTGATTGGCTGACCCAGGTTTGTTGACTCGAGTCAACCTTTCCTCCCAATCGAGTTTGACCCGACAAACTCTCACAGGAGCCTTTTTCTCACCATTTCCAGACCCGCTCCGACCTGTGATTGACTTGAAATCCAGACCCCTAAATTCCTCGAAGATCTGAGATCCTTGCAGATCCCTAGGTCTCGCCGGATCCTCCTAGGGCTTCCCGCATCCTATCGATCTTTCCAGACCCTCGGACTGCCTATAAATTCAAAGCTCCGCCTCCATTTCCTGATAGCTCATCCCTCACACCTTCTTTCCTCCACTCACAGAATAGTGATAAGGTTCTAGAGGAGATTTTGGAAGCTCAGATTGGTGCCAGATTGGACGTTGCTCATCTCGTGGCCGGAGCTTCGACGCGATAACCTCTTCTGCTTTCTGCCGCAGAATCGAGGCCACGACCACACCTCCATCTTCACCGCACTTTGTTGTCCACCGTAGTCTACGTAGGTAAACTCCATTACCCTCCATTTCCCTTGTTCATATCGATCTTAGATCATCAGCCACCCGCCATCTTTCAGCTCCGACCACTGTGGTCGAAGCTCCGTATCACTCATCCACCTGCATAGATTGAAACCTCGTCTTGCCGTCATCCTTCTCCCACATTCTGACCCCCTATATCTCTCTCATAGGAGCAATATCAGGCTATGTCCATCCTTCATCTTCCCCAGACGTCATCCTTCATTCTCCTATCGCTTCCCTTCACTATTCTTTGTAATAACCAGACCGGAGCTATGCCTCCAAGTTCTTGTACCCTTTATAGGTATAGGAGCACGCGAGGAGGAACGTTTGGATCTCCAAACTAACCGGCGGACCACCTTTAGGTACTAAGACCTCACTGAGCACATCCACCCATCCGCGTCTCATCCGAGACCATCATTTCAATGTGGAGCACCCTCATGAAGTTGCTGCACCTTACTACGAGCCGATCGATCGTGCAGATCGCCATACCTTCTCGATCGAGCTCGCCTTGCTTCATGTTCTTTCAACAGTCTCCAAAGTCGTTGGAAGTCGTAAAAGTGCCCCAGACTTGATCTGGATCACACATGCACACCCAAAAGCTGAGTGGTTGATCAGGCCCAGGTCAGATTTGTCCTCACGTCATTGTCTTTCTCCAGACCATAAGATCTGTGCCTTAACGCGAACATATGACTGTACGCCAGATCCATAGCAGAACCGTCATATATTGCTAGAGTCACGTGTCGCTCCTCCTTCACCGGGTATATTTTGCTTTTATCCTATAGTTTTTACTATTTCCATTTGGTTCAATAATTGTAATAATTAGTTAAAACCTTTTTGCATTCAGGACCCTATACTTTTAGTTATTTGCATTTTAGTTCAGTTGAGTTGAGATCACGTGTATCCACACGTGCTTTTATGGGTCTTTTGCAGATCTACCTTGAACTTCCATTTGGTTACCGAATGAATTAAATGGTTTAATATTCACATATATACCCCTATGAGTACTAGTTCACGTGCAACGCACGCTTTGCCTAGACAAATTGCATCTTTAGCCCTTGTAATTTTTAAGTGTGATATTATTAGTCCCCTGGAACTTAACTATTTGCACATAGGTCCTCATTGCACTATTTTCAATTATTGTCTTTTATTAATTGCAATAATGAGCTAATTAACTTCAAGAATTGCCTAAAAATGACCTCTAGTTCCTGCTTGCAGGTTTTATTTATGGTAATGTTCATTTGTTAATTTCCTTCTATTTTCTATTATTAAAAATTAAAAATAGTAGAAAAAGTCCTTGTTTGCATTATAAAATTCCATAAAATTTTAAAAATCTTAAAAAATTCCACAAAAATTCCTATAGGTGTCTTTTAGCCTATTTTAGCTTATGTATAATTTTTGTTTGAAAATACCTTAAAAACCTAAAAATTTTCAAAATACTCAAAAAATTATAAAAATCATATAAAATCAAGAAAAATTCCAAAAATTTTATTTTTAGTTCATGTTATATTTCTTCATAGTTTCAATAAAAATAATTTCCAGAATTTTTGGGCATCTTATCTATTTTTAAATTGAGGAATATTTCTGGCTGTGCACTATTTCATTATTTTCTCATTGTTCGATTTTTAGAAAATTACAAAAACATATGAAAATTCTCTAAAAATTACCAAAAACACTACAAATGTTATAAGACCTAAAAATATTTTTATATTATTTTTCTGAGCATTTTTGACATATTAGAAAAATCTAAAAGGAGTGCTTGTGCATATTTGTCATTTTTGCTCTTATTTTGACTTTTTGAAAAAATAAAAAATTTGCTAAATTAAAAACCATTAAAAAGTAATAAAAATCATTTGATTTTCACATCACCTACTTAGCTTTTAATTATGCTCCTTGATTTCGATGCTAGTCGCTATACGAGGTTAATAACAGTAGCAAAACCACTTGTTTTCATTGCTTGAATCATTAGTGGTTTAAATAATTTTTCTCATTAATCGCGAATCTGGTTTGAGTCACATCAACAATTAATTAATAAACTTAACTCAAATTAGATTTTGCCCTCATCAAAATGCATCGATTAATAGGTGGACTCACGGTGATATCGACCTCTAGCCCAAGCTCTTGGTCAATAGGAATCTTGGATTTTATGATAAATCTACATCTAAAAACTGAAATAGAAATGCATAATAAAAAACTATGACTCAAACTTACCTAAAAATGCAGGAAAAATGGCCTTAATTAAGCTAGAAATCTAGAATGTTGAACTGACCGGAGAGGAATCTGGCGGTGGCTGATTAAGCTTCAGCGAGCTTTCTCCACGTTGTAGAAGGGTAGGAACTGCTCCCTATCACCGGGATACTACTTGTGGCACAATCTGAGGGGCTAAGACGCGCTTAGGAGTGATCAAAAAGCAAAAATGTGGAGATGGGTGAAGATTATAGGCTGGTGATGTGCGGAATTCGAGGCTGGATTGCGTGAACGGAAGAGGTGGTAGGTGAAGATGGAGAGGTTGATGTGGATGTAGATCATGCGATGGTTAGAGTGGTGAAGAGATTGAGGGGTAGGGTGGAGTGGAGGTTGATTAGAAATTGGGAGAAGAGGGGGTTAATGTGACTCTGACACATGTCAGAGGGGGAAGAAGGATAGTTGACCTGGGGTCAACTATCGACCCAGAAAAAAGGGAGGTAGAAATATTTGTAGAATCAATAATTAGTAGTAAATGAATAAATTAATTTTAGGTTATAAAATAAAAAATATTTCTAATTTTATGTAGTATTTTATACATATTTTTATTTATTTTTTAGGCTTTTTATTGTAGGGTGATAACTACAAGTAAAATATAGGCATAACTACTTGTATTTGGTATTTTATTTTTATTTTGATTTTATTTTTTTGTTTTATACATGCATTTTATATATTTTTGATTTATTTTTATACACATTTATATATTTTTATTGTATTTTCCAAGTTTATATGTATACTTAATTAATTATGTATATATACATTATGTTTCAAATAAAATTTTAAAAAAATAAAAGAATTTGAAAAATACAAAGAATAAATATATTGAATAAAATATATCGGTATATTGCACAATGAGGGCCCAAAAACTAACTTTTGCATGTTAACTCCAAATTAGATGAAAATCCCTTCATTAAATAGCTTATTAAAAGTTATGCACAATTAAAGGCGATTTTTGTCAGTTTTAATGCAATATGGAGAACATAAAAGTCTGTGAAGTTTTTATTTTGGCTTTTTATTTTGTGTGTTTGATAAATCTCCATTTTATCACATTTATTCTTTCATTTTGGCCTTAAATCCCTGGCTAAATACATGCATATACCATTAATTTACCAAAATAAACACCTGTTAATTTGTATAAAATATTGTATAAAATATTGTATATTTATTGTATTTAATTTCAAAATAAAAGAATAAAGGAAGAAACGAAAAATAAATGAGATACCAAAAGTATTGGATGAGCCTAAGTACCAAAACTAAGTCAAGAATTGACTTGATCACCAGGAATAAAGTAGGGGGAGATAAGGGTCAAAAACAATAATAAAAACCCCAATTTATTTTACCCAATAATTTCTTCCTAGTATTTTTCGGAGAGCTCCCCGTGTTGACCCTGATTAATACTCCCCCTCTCTCTTCCTCGAGCTTCAATGTGTCAAACTTGGGTTTTCCTCCATTTTATCCGCTCGAAATCCTGATGCTCTAGATAGGCATGATGCGTGATTCATGGAGATTACACATCCATTATTCACGCCATGGCTAAAGATCCAATCAATTGTCCTTGATTCATCCAGAAATCTCGATCGAAGATCCTCATTTCTCAACCTATACATAAAGCTCCTTGGCATTCTTCTTAAATTTGATCTTTCTTCATTCCCTCTTATCCCCTCAGAGCCCATGCAATCAATTCTTTGTGGCAACTCAAGATCTGTAGGTTTTACAACGAGGAAGATTCGTGAAGGAGTGATCCATCAACACCACCGACGATGGTTCTGCTTCATCGGCCCATGGCCGGATGGAGGCCTTTATTTTATGTCATTAGGTAAATTTCTTAGCTGTGTTTTGATCTGTGTAGTTTATTGTAGGTTTAATCAACTTGTTAGCTCTAATTTTAAGAATCCCACAAATCCCTGGAGCTTGGGCTACAGACGAATTCATCATCATCCGATCGTTAACCCCATAGAATCTTCACCCCAATTCATTCCCCATCGAGTTCTTCATCGACAACTCATCTCATCTACCCTACATCCATCATGGATCTGAGGGCCGAAGCTCCTTCTGTCACTGCTCGTTTGAGCTCCACCTACATCTCCACCCACACACCTTTTTGCTTAACCCCCTGGCCAAGGAAGGAGCCCTTTAGCCAAGTAGTCTTTTGGTGTAGGTTTACGACTCTAAAGGAGCGTATGGAACCATATTGACCACATGGAGCTACTATAGGTGAAGTAAGGAGACTTCAGATGCTATTAACTCTTAATAGTCATCATTAAGTCTAATTAAACACGATTAAAGAAACTAATGATGGATTGAGAACCGCTAATGACCATTAGTGAATACTAATCAAAGGTCAACAAAAGTTAAGCTTATTGCAAAAGTTAAATTGTGATTGGTGAAAGTTAATCGTGATTAGAGCTAACTAAGTATCCTTAGCGAATCTAGCAGCATCTGGAAGGTTCTAACTTAAGCCTTACGTTTCAGATAAGATATGACCAAAACCATGGACCAAAATCATGGGATTCTAACGTGGTTAAGGGTTAAACCATGTTTTACTAACCATGGTTATTAGTTTTTTGAAGCCTATAAATAGTTCCCACCCATTCATTCTCTACTATTTCCATTTCTATCAGTACCCCAAGGGCTAGGGTTGAGCGGTCGGGAGGAGAGGGAGGTGGGGAATAAGCGCCATCGAAGCACTATCGGAAGGACGAGGAGGATGGTACGATCCTCTCTTACTTGGCTTCGTAAGTAAGCTCTAACTTGAGCTAGTTTTTCGATTTATCCTTCTCTTAGATTCGTTTTGTGTTGTAGTTTGAAGAGAAATCTGTGTAACACCCTAATTAGGTATGGGAGACTATATACATCAGTGAACCCTCTGATTCGTCACACCTTCACTCACCTAAGACGCGTGGTGTCTACCAATTCTCCATTGCTTATAGTTCTATTATGTTCTTTCATTTTTGGTTTTATACTTGTTTTGAGGGAGAAATCTGTTGTAACACTCTACTTAGGTGCAGGCAGCTATGCACGTCAGTGAACCCTATGTTTCGTCACACATTTACTCTCCTAAGACGTGTGGTGTCTGTCGATTATTCATCGCTTGCAGTTTGATTATATTCTTTCAGTTTCAATGTTGTTTTCCTCTTGATGATTTTATAGAGGAAACTCTTTCCATTTTTCTTTAGAAATATGTTTTGATATAATGGGAAACTGCCGAAATTTCTTAGAAATATATCCCAAAATAATGTAAAACTCTACCGAAATTTTCCTAGATATATCACTCGTATAAGGGGAAGTTCTGCTGAAATTTCAAAAGAAATAGGTTCTTCAAGTTCATCATGTTTTCTTCACATTCTTCGCGTTCTTCATTTGTTCTTAGCTTTCTTTACACGTTCTTAGTGTTCTTGATACGAAAATGAGATTCGATTGTTTCAGGACCTGTAAATCATCATGTCTGAAAACGAATTATGTTAAAGCACTACATACGTAAGAGAGAGCTCGATTAGGTAACGGAATCCTTCTTTTATTGTTGGGTTTTCATACAATAACATTGAAATTATTGATTTTATGTTCTTTGCTACGAAGAACCCTAATTTGGTTGTTTTTGAGAAAATATGAAAAGTTGCTTTGTAATTCCCATTAAATGAATGTCTAAGCATCAAATAGAAGTAGTGGCTTCGAAAGTTAGGGTTTGGGAGTTAAAATATATATAAATATGAGTATATATACATATGAATTAATATATATATATGTGAGGCTATACTCAATGTTGATGAATATTAAAATCAAACTTTTAACGGAAGAATTACATCATGGGAATTGATGTGTATTGAAATAGATCTTGAAAATGATCGTGTGTTACGTTAAGAGTGACTTGGAGTAGATACTATAGGTTGGGCATGCAACCTATAGATTTCTTATAAGAACATCCGTATTGGCATGCCAAACCTAGGTGGTACACGATTACTTGGATATGTTGAGCACGAAATAAATTATTTCAAACGCATGGTACTCGATGACCATTAGGCTGATTGACTGACTGAAGATGTGATCGTACTACGTGGAGGTAGAGGTGGTTGGATAGCGGTTGGGTGAAAATCCACACCCAACCTACTACTCTAAAAGAAGAAGAGTGTTGCTGGGACGATCAACCGAATTTTACCAAAAAAATATTTTTATGTTATTTATACTTCTAAACTCAAAAGTATAGCAATAAGTACAGGAGTGCCGAACTCATGGAGGCAAACTGTGGAAAACTAGGGTGGAAATAAAGGAAGACTAAAGGTAAAAGATTTTCTAATTTTTAATTGATTTTATGTGTTTTTTGTATTTTAAGGGAATTCTATGAATTTTATATAATTTTTATGATTTTAATATAACCATGTAAAAATAGAGGTGTAGGTTTTATATTTTTATATTTGTTTTTTTGTTTTGAGTTTTTATGTGTCGTGTCTTGTAATTTTTATGTAATTTTAGAAAATGTTTTTGTAATTTTTATTTGATTTTTAACCTGAAAACACGATTTTTTTATTGAAAACTGTGAAATATTTTTTATTGTTAAGGTTGAAACAGAACCTAAATATTTATTTTTATTTATTTTTATTAAATTTTTATATTTGGTATTTTTATACAAATTTTATATGTATTTTATTTAGTACTGTATATATGGGTTGTTATGTAATTATATGGAAATATTGGAGCATGCATGAAATATGGAAATACATAGGGTACTCACACAAAAACTCCAAAGAGTGCGTGCTTGCTTCACGTGCCTAAGGTGTACGGGGATCTTCTCGTAAATGCAACAGATGTCGAGGGGTTTCCCCTATAAAACACCCACAAAATCTTTTTGCACATGCAAGGCACGTGATCTATCACTTAGTCGTAAAGCGGTAGGGCATTCTAATATTGACACGCGGTGTGATCTTGAGCGGATTTAATTGATCATGCGGTCATGATAAAAATACTAACATTTGGGGTCAAGCGGTATTGAAACTTCAGGAGATCCTCATCGTCAAATGGAGGAGCTCGGTGGATTCATTGGTGGTGCACTCGGTTTAGGTCTGATGCACTTGCAACTCGAGGGTGATGGTGTTTCTTTGATCTCCTAGCGATGCGATGGTGCCTTGTTTTAATCGAGTGTTTTCCTATCTAAGCTTCAATCGTGAAGCTTCTCAATGAATATTGATCAGGTCGCCTGCTTGTCACGTTCGGATCCAATGCAAACTCGATGTGTTGTACCATTTTTTGACTCTAAGCTGTTGTTCTCGAGGCGGCAACGATCGGTGGTGGCTTAGTTGATCTGCTCATGCAATCTCCAGGAAGTTACGGCCAAAGCTCCATAGAAATCTCGATCATAATGGACATGCCCATTTAAGATTTGGCTCAAGCCTTAAGGCTTGACCTAATGTTAAGCTTAAAGGGAAAATGGATGGATTGACCCTTGTTGATGGAGGAGAGGATCGAGCCTCAAATCTCGAATAGATTTAAGGTGACCAGAAATGAAAAAAAATGGAGTGGAGAAGCGGATCGAAATCATATGGGTGGTGATGGTACTCGGATTGAAGAGGAAAAATAGAAAGGAATATAGAGACTGAGGAGAGAAAACATAGGAAACAAGGGAAGGAAGATAACATGAACAATGTGGAGGATGCTCGCTTGTCGAGGAGCTCGGAGAAGCTCTTTGTTGTCACCTCGACGCATGTCAATACACAGAGGCTGTGCACGTCGGAGCTGTGCTCACACCGGCATACGATCACGCTAGACCTCGCTCGCTTGACCTCGCTCAATGGTAGGGAAAGGCTGAGAGCCTTGTCACAACCCCCCCGCTCTCTCTAGAACTTGGGAGTTGGATATAGGATGAAATGGCAGATCCATGAAGATGGAGGGGGTGCATGCCCTTATATAGAGGAGGAGAAGGGAGAGGTCGTCGAACGACCTGGAGGTTGGAGCAACGACTCAATAGCCAGGCCGTTGGGTAGTTGACGGGAAGAAGAGGAGAGAAGAGGGGAGAAGAGGTAGGCAAGGCAGAGAAAAAAAGTAGAAGGCGTAGAAAGAAGGAAGCAACAGGAGAAGAAAGAAAAGGAAGAATAAGGTGGGAGATAGAAAATAAAAGGGAAAAAATGATAAATTGATTAAATATAATAAAAATATTAAATTATATTAATTAATAATCAAATAAATAATTAAATAATTATTAAGGAATAATCAGATAATTAAATAAAAATAAAAAATAAATAAATAACTCCATAAATAATTAATTATTTAAATAAATAAATAAATGATTTTTTTATTTATTTTAATTTAATAATAAAATATTTATAAAGTATAAAGGCAGAAGAAATGACATAAGTTAATATCTTAAGATTAAGATACATTGTATATTTTATACCGACAGGGTCCCAAAACCTACTTTTTGCCTATTAACTTTGATTTTAATGAAATAAATTTCATTTGATAGTCAATTCTATAAAACTAACTTTAAATTGACTATGTCTAATTCAGAGTTCATATAGCCGAGTTATGAGTTCTGGAAATTTAGGGTCATGACTTCGAAACTTTGGGATTTATTGGCATTTATTTTAAGTTATATTTTTAAGTGATTTTTATAAACACATTAGAAGAAGAATTAAGTTAAAGAGGATTAGGAATAATTAATTAGAAAATAAGGAAGATTATACACATAGTAGATATATACAAAGGGGTCCAAATGCCAAAACTCACACGTTTTATTCTAATATATTTTCGATATTTTTAGTAAATAGTACTAGTTATATAAAGAAGTTTAAAAGTGAGTTTGGTCAATTTGGAGTTTTCTATAAATAGTTATGAACCTTGTATGTTAGCTTTTACAACTTCTTAGGTTCATCATAATTAATTATTTATACATTAAATAAATTTTCTGATATTTTTTATAAATTAATATATATTATTTTGAATAATTTTTGTAAAGGAAATAGTTTAATTTGAGATTATCCGAATGATAAATAAAATAGATGATCATATATCCAAGGTGAAAAATATGTTTATGTATATTGATGCTCTTGATTTTCTAACATTTTTATAAATTAGGATCCTTATTTCCCTTTACTTTTTGTCCACCAAGTCAATATTGAGCTGATCTCGGGGTTAGGATCAGTCTTTTGATGATCGTGAAATCTGCCTCTTTATGGATGTGGAGTTGTCGTAGTACATGAGGCATATTTCGATCATGCAAAGAACCACATCTTTGAATGTTGTGGAATATTTATACTTAGCAAGTCTACCAAGGTCAAACACATGGAGACGAGGCTCTTTAATATATTTATCAAAATTTGTAGTTTAATTTGATAGTGAATAGATTATCAAGTCTAAGGTTTTCATGCTATTGCACAATAAAATGCAAGAAGAATAATGCGAGTAATGATGCATGAAAGCGATGCAATTTTTACTTCTCATTAGATAGAGAACTAAATTTGTAACAAAACGACACTGAAATCATGCAATTTGGATCTAAGATGCTCAAGTTATGAAAGAAACAATGTAGGGGCATAAATACAATAATAATGCAAAGAAATAAAGGATAAATAATTACAAATAGGTCCCTATAGAGACCTATTAGCAATTTAGCAAAATCGGTAGGGTCCTTTTGCAATTTAACCACTAGCACAGAGGGACCATCTTGCAATTTCTCGATGTTGTGAGGACCTCCTTGAAATTTATCCAAGCACGCCCGTGAGGCATACGCCTAGGGACCAAAATGCAGTTTCAAGGAGTCGTAGGGTCTTGAATGCAAATTACCCAACCCGACACGTGCTGAGCACGTGTGGGGACTAGGTTTGGGAGACATAGCAGTTTCGGGCCTCTTGGTTGGATCGTGGTGCTTTGGAGTTTGGTTGGGTCACCCGAGCCTATAGGGTCACGGTGAGGTTCGTGCAACCCACATGGCATCATCATGACCGTCCGATCGTGAGGATCGGCTTGTAGCTGTATTCCCATCCTCCTCCTTCTCCACTATGCGATGGGCGACGCTATCTGGACTCCAACGAGGCATGCGGGGCTCTGCCTTGCTTCCTTGTGCGCCTTGAAGAGAAAAGATCATTCCTGAGGTGTCGTCATTGAAGCTCGCATGTCGGAGATCAACCAGAGCAGTCTAGATCGTTGTGGCGATAAGAGGTCATTGGAGGGGTGGTTCTGCAATTAAGCTCCGACGAAGGTCTGACCATTCAAGATTGGAGAACCTGAAAATGTTAGAACATAGCCACGACATGTTGTGCATAGAAGGCACGTGAAATAAGGTGAATGGAGGGTCGTGGGGCGACGGGAGGCGGAGACCCTTTTGCTTCGTTTTCGGCAAGCATAGAAGAAGGTGGTTGGGCGGAGGAGGTTCTGGAAAAAAGGGAAAGGTGAGCAGGAGGTGTAGCGAAGATGGGGGTGATATGGTAGAGATTGTGGGGTGATCGGATAAGATATGGCCAAAACCATGAACCAGAACCATGGGCTGCTAACCGTGGTTAATGGTTAAACCATGGTTATCAGTTTTTTGAAGCCTATAAATAGCCCCCCACCCATTCATTCTTTATGATTTCCACTACCACCACTACTCCAAGGGCTAGGGTTGAGAGGTCGGGAGGAGGAGAGGGAGGTGGGGAAGAAGCGCCAACGAAGCACTGTCAGAAGGACGAGGAGGACGGTACGATCCTCTCTACTTGGCTTCGTAAGTAAGCTCTAACTTGAGCTAGTTTTTCGATTTATCTTCCTCTTAGATTCGTTTTGTATTGTGGTTTGAGGAGAAATTTTTGTAACACCC
Source organism: Ottelia alismoides (assembly GCA_037367405.1). Taxonomy (NCBI): domain Eukaryota; kingdom Viridiplantae; phylum Streptophyta; class Magnoliopsida; order Alismatales; family Hydrocharitaceae; genus Ottelia; species Ottelia alismoides. The sequence goes on from JAZKJV010009239.1 coordinate 113,865, forward strand.
TAATTTGGTGCGGGAGGCTATGCACATCTGTGAACCCTGTGAGTCGTCACACCTTCACTCACCTAAGACGCGTGGTGTCTACCTATTCTCCATCGCTTATAGTTCTATTATATTCTTTCAATTTTTGTTTTATACTTGTTTTGAGGAAGAAATCGGTTGTAACACCCTACTTAGGTGCAGGCAGCTTTGCACATCAGTGAACCCTATGTTTCGTCACACCTTTACTCACCTAAGATGCTTGATGTTTGCCGATTCTCCTTCGCTTGCAGTTTGATTATATTCTTTTAGTTTCAATGTTGTTTTCCTCTCGATGATTTTATAGAGGAAACTCTTTCCATTTTTAATTTGAAACATGTTCCAATATAAGAGGAAATTGCCAAATTTTCTTAGAAATATATCGTAATATAATGTAAAACTCTACTGAGATTTTCCTAGAAATATCACCTCGTATAAGGGGAAGTTCTGCTGAAATTTCAAGAGAAAATATGCTCTTCACGTTCTTCATGTGTTCTTCGTGTTCTTCATTCGTTCTTTGCGTTCTTGGCACATTCTTCATGTGTTCTTCGCGTTCTTCGTGTTCTTCATTCGTTCTTCGCGTTCTTGGCACGTTCATAGTGTTCTTGATATGAAAATGAAATTTGATTGTTTCAGGAGCTGTAAATCATCCTTTTTGAAAATGAATCATGATAAAGCACTACATTTGCACGAGAGAGCTCGATTAGGCAACAAAATCCTTCTTTTGTTGTTGGATTTGCGAATGATATGACTGAAGATTTTGATTTTATGTTCTTTGCTATGAAAAACCCTAATTTTGCTATTTTTGAGAAAATATGAAAAGTTGCTTTGTAATTCCCATTGAAAGAATGTCTAAGCATCGAATAGATGCAGTGGCTTGGAACGTTAGGGTTTAGGAGTTAAAATATAGAGAAATATGAGTATATATACATATGAATTCATATATGTGATGCTATACTCAATTTTGATGAATATGAAAATCGAAGGCTTAAAAGAAGAACTACATCATTGAAATTGATGTGTATTGAAATGGATCCTGAAAAGGATCTTGTGTTACGTTAAGAGTGACTTGGAGTAGATACTATAGGTCGACCATGCAAACTGTAGATTTGTTATAAGACATCCGTATTGGCATGCCAAACCTAGGTGGTACACGATTACTTGGACATGATGATCACATGAAATAAATTATTTGCAATGCATGGTACTCGACAACCATTAGGCGGATTGACTGACTGAAGATGTGGTCGTGCTACGTGTAGGCACAGGTGGTTAGATAGCGGCTGAATGAAAATCCACACCCAACCTACTATTCTAGAAGAAGAATAGAGTCGATGAGTCGATTAGGAAAATTTTACAAAAAAAATTATTTTTATGTTATTTATACTTCTAAATTCAAAGGTATATCGATAAGTACGAGAGTGTCGAACTCATGGAGGCCAACTGTGGAAAACTAAGGTGGAAATAAAGGACTACTAAAGGTAAAAGATTTTTTAATTTTTAATTGATTTTATGTGATTTTTTTGTATTAAGGGATTTTTTATGAATTTTATATAATTGATTTCTTTTATATTTTCTGATTTTTAATTTCTTTATTTTTTAATTATATAATAAAGGTATATATAAGAGTATGTATAATATAAGTGATTTATATATTATATATAAAATAAATATAGAAAAATCAGAAAATACAATAAAAACAGTCCTTTTTATTTTTAAGGATTTAAAATATTTAGAAGGTTTTTATAATAAATAATATAAATTATAGATAACTATATATATGAATATAACACATAAAGTATTAGTATTCTAAATATTGCTATAAATTATCAAAATTAATATATAAAATATTTCTGTGTTTTTTTTATATTTTTCTTCTATTTTTATGATTTTAGGAATTTTTGCAAACTTTTAGTTATTTTTAAAGTCCAAAATATACAAAGTCAAGGACTTTTTTAATAGGACAAATTATTTTGAGATTTTAAAATACAAAATAGGTTCAATTTTTCTCAAACCTACTTTTAATATAAAATAATAAGCATAAATAAAAATATAGGATATAAAGATATTTTTTTGAGTGTTTTTGAAATATATATTTAGGTTTAGAGAGGGTTTTTGATTTAAAGGTGTTTCTTTTGTTAAATTTTTATGATTTTTATTGGTAGTGGTAAAATACTATAATAAATAGTAATTATTTTTCTTAGAGTTTTTGATGAATGTTCTATATATTTTGTAATTTGTAAAGAAAATAGGGAATAAAATATGCTCTTTTAATTTATAATAAATGGAAAATACGTGTAAAATGAAAAATAAATTATATCACATGAATGAGCAATTAATAGGGACATAATCCTATGTTTCATGATTTTTGGAGCACGAAAGTATTTATAGAAAATAGAAAAGCATACACAAAAAATAAAAGCTGGTAGGGGTATTTTTGCAATAAAAATTAATTGTGGGTGATTTATAAACAAATATCAGAAACTTTACACTAAAAGTTGATTTCTATATATTAAATTGCAATTACAAAAGTCAGGGGGTTACAAGTGTAATTTCCTTGTGGTCTAGCTTGTGTTGGACCTACTTGCAATTTGAAATAAATACAAGGGTTTCCAGCAATTTTCCATAATTTTTAAACGGTATAAAATATTTACAATACTAATTACAAAATAGAAAAAGTCAGATGGGGTTTAGTGCAAATTACCCCACTTGCGCCCGTTAATCAGGCTGTTATCTGCATGCCACGTGTCTGATGGGACGCTCCTCCTCGCGTACCACTTCGATAAGAATGGTCGACCCAGATTAGATCTAGGTTGCTTTCATGATCTGACAGCTGGGGAAGGTGTTAGAAGAATGTTGACGAATACGGGCTCCAACGAGCTTCGTCCTCCCATATCTCCATCTTCCGCGACGTCATCGCGATCCGACGGTGGCTGCACAATGCTAGGATTTCTCTGCCGGTGCTAGGCCAGTCTGTTGAAGCCGAGGTGGCTCGAGGTTAGAACTGGAGGTTCAATCATCTCCAGGTGATTTGGAACTCTTCCATGTCTGATCTTTGGCTCCAGAAAGGTCCTTTGGGATGGGGACTTGCACCAAAATATTCTACAGCTTGAGGCAATGATCTTGGCCATTAGATGAAGCTGGAAGAAAATGGGAAAGAACGGGGATGAGGCTCCTATGAGGGGCAATAGAAGGTTCTTGAATCCTAGATCCACGATGGATCTCGGTTGGCTAGATGGAGGAAAAGATGGAGCACGCAAAGGGGGTTGGAATGCCATGGAAGTTGAGCAGGATTACAATCAGAAATGGTGTGATTTGGCATGGAGCTCGAGCTTCAGTTCGAATTAGGGATTCCAAAATTAAACCTAACTAATCGATGAAACACAAAATTAAACTATGAAAAAGAAACTTAGAACCTAAATTAACCTAGAAAGAATAGGTAATGCCCTCAACTTGGCCCGAAGACCGAAGAAGCTGGACCTGTCAGAGATGCTCCGACAGTGGACATGGATTGCTTCGCTCCACCGCTCCTCATCGCTGCAGCTCCACTTCACTGCTTACTGTCACCAAGGAGGGAAGGCACACCAGAACTGAGGGTCTAAGATTGGCGAAGGAAGGATCAAAATCGTAAAAGAGTAGAGATGCAGGGTTTTCAATGGTTGGTGGATGGCTGACTTTGAGGCTCGATTGCGTGAGATCGAGTGGGGCTTGGTGAACGTGGTGACGTCGGTGCGGAGGACGGATGTGCAAGGGTCAGAATTGTGAAGGGCTCGATGAGGAAGGTGGTGTGGATGAATTGTGAAAATGAAGGGAAAAAGGGCGCCCATGAGTTTGACAAGGGCAGCTAGGGTTAGTAGTATAGTTGACCTACGATCAACTAATGGGAGATTCGGGTTGGTGCACGTGGACCAACCAGAAAATCCCAAGGTCAAAAATGCTCGTTAAATCAATAATAAATGTAAATTATTTCATTAATTTTGTCCTAAATAAAAATTGTTCCTAATTTTATGTAGTAGTTTATACATATTTTTATTTATTTTTATGAGGTGATTTATTATAAATTACTTTTCTACATGTATAATTATAGGTAAATATATCTGTATATCGAGTATTTGATTTTTATTTTTTATTATATATTTTATTAATATATACATGTATTTTATATTTTTTAATTTATTTAATTACACATTTATGTATTTTTATTGTATTTTTCCGACTTTATTTGTATACTTAATTAACTATGTTCATACTTATTATAGGTATATATATGTATACTTTACATATGTATTAGTTTAAATTATATATTTTATTTTCTTTTTATAATTATTTTAGTTAATTGTGTATATATGTTATAAATAATATTTACAATTTTACAAAAATAAAGGAATTTTAAAATATAAAGAATGGATATATTGAATAAAATATACATGTATAGTGCAAAATACTAAATGTTGCATCTTAGCTCCAAATTAAATGAAGTACCTTCATTAAATAACTTATTAAAAGTTATAGAAAATTAAAGGTGATTTTGATCCTTTTTAATGCACTATGGAAAGGATACATGTCTGTGAAGTTTCTACTATCGCTTTTTATTTTGTGTGTCTTGAACTGTGCATTTTTTGTGAAATTTTGTATTTTTCTTTGTATTTTTATCTACGTAGTCATGTTGAGGATTTCGTTATTTAAGATGTAAAAATAAGTAAATAAAATAGATCCTAAAAAACAATATTTTAATAATTTAAATTAGGATTTTGTGTGTGGTTTTCTATGTATTCTTATACGGTTCTTCTTCCCTATCTCACCCTACCTTATTCCCTATCGATCAAGTTATCATGATGACTGGGTATCGGGTTCTAGGGTCACTCAGTGTCCTTGAAACTTCATTCTTTTTCCTTTTTTACCTTTTATTTTTTTTGTTTGAATTAAGTACATAGATCGTACAATATTTTGTATAGTATTTTATACAAATTAGGAAGTATTTATTTTGACAAACTATTGATATATTCATGCATTTATCTAGGGATTTAAGGCCAAAATGAAAGACTAAAGGTGATGAAGTGAGGATCCATCACCCCTATACTAGCCTTTGCTAGTCCATATCTAACACTTATGTCTATAAGTGCAGAAAAGAGAATAAAGAAAAGGAATAACTTGAAATAATTTTCAACTTTTAAACTTGTCTTAATAAAATCAAAGTTTGGAGCCTAGAGAAGGCCTTTGATTTATTAGTGTGTTTGGAGCCACATTGAGGTCATGAAGTGTGACACAACAACTCTTAGGTTCCATAATCCTATTATTCACTCCAATTTACAGTTTGGTCAGAACCATCCTCTCAGTTTGATCTCTTCCCAGACAAACCATTGAACCAAAAAGGAGTCTGCTCTTTTAGTAACTTATCCTCGTGGAGAAAGATATTTCTTTCAGGTTAGGTGCCACCGGTATTTACAACTGAGTGGGGTAAGGAGTGATAAGAAGTGGAAAAGAAGGCAGAATGGACCAGTGTAGTCTTTATTCCCTTGTGAAGCTTAGTCGGTGTGACCGAGTCTTCATGAAGAAGTTGGCTTTTGCTGAAGCTTCAATTTTTTGGTGGATGTTTTGGTAAGGGCTTCTTTGTATATTGTCTTTGACTTTGTACAACTTCTTCATTCTTGTCTGTGCCCTGGTGGATATAGCATCTTTTGTTCCATCCTGTTGATAACAAGGGAAAATCGAGGGTCTAGAAATCTAACCAGGCGAGATATCCAGTCGATGCGTTGACCCCTCAATAAACCTCGATTAATCAACAATTAACCTACGATAAGAATAAATCAATGAAAATAAAAAATGTGGAGTCAAAATGTATTTCTCTACCATAAAATGCATAACAAGCAAGCATGTAGAGGTCGAACCACAAAAATCAATACAGGAAGCCTAAGGTTATTTTCTTTTCGAGTAACCAAGTCAATTATCATGCATGCACATAAATTTTTTCTTTTTTTATGGGTTTTAATTATATATTTTCGATTATATTTTTCTAATTTTGTATTTTCTTTTTATATTTATATCTTTTTTTATATTTTCCTTTTCTTTTCTTAATATAAACAATATATCATATATAAGGGTATATATGCTCAATTTATAATAATGTATTTATAAATACTACTAAATATTGGTAAAATACAAAAAATAAATTGTTTTTAGTTTTTAATATTTTTCTAATGTTTTTATATTTTTCAAAATTTTTTTCTATTTTTTTGTATTTTTAAAGTCAAAAATACCCCAAATAAAGGCTTAGTTAAATATCTGAAATTGATTTGAGTTTTAAAAATAGTAAATAAATCACAAAATTAACCAAACCAATTTCACTAAGTAAATATTTATATAATAAAAATATAAAACATAAAAATATATTTTTGAATTTTTTAAGAAGTTTTAAGATTTTTATATAGTATTTACGGGTTTTTAGATTTTTGGTTTTTTCTTTTTTTTATAATTTTTGGTCTGTAAATAAAATAGTCAAAATATACCGTTTAATTTTTTTGGATTTTTTAGAGATGTTTTTATATTTTTGGCCTTTTTAAGTTAAATAGGGTATATGTAGTCCCCTTTATATTTTTAATAAATAGATGAAATGCAAAAAATGGCAATTAAAATTTGGTCGTGAATATAAATGACATGAAGCATTAAACCTTTTTTTTGCGGATTTTTAGGAGCACATTAGCTATGTTATATAAAAAGGTGAAATACACAAAATATATGTTCTAGCAGTGGCATTTTTTGCAATTAAAATAAACATCAGGGGGGCTTTATGCAAATATCCCCAAAATATTCAACGTTGATTTAATTTTATTGAAATTTTTCATAAATAAAGAAATTGCCATGGGTATACATGCAAAATGCCCATCTTACATTGGACGACACGTGGGCTGAGCTAGACTGGACCAAAGTGCAAATAAAGAAAGTACATGGTCCATTTACAAAATGTCAATTTTAATTACAATGCCATATTTTATTTACAGAACTAAATAATAAATACAAAAATAATGGGGCTATATATGCAATTTTCCCCATAAGGCACATGATCTAACAATTGATCCTCGCCACTTAACCACACGTCACCATCTTAGCGGCTAGTACTACTTTGCGGATGCACGACTCGGATTAAATCATGTGGCCCGACTGGACGGTGAATGCGAGGTGTCATCCAATGGCTGGGGATTTAACTGGACCTCCGAACGACTTTCCACAGAATTCTATATGTATCTATGAGATCGAGTATGGAATTCTATTTACTCACTTTAAATCTTGATCCAATGATGGAGTGCCTGTAACGAAGAACAGGGAGGAAGTCTAGCTTGGGAGAGCTTCCTCCGATGAAATCATGCTCCTACAGCTTTCTTTTCTGTTCCAAGGTGGCCAAATAGATCCGCGACGAGGTCCTCTATAGGCTAGAGGTCTCAGGACGGTCGGAGGGTACCCGGAGCGACCCCATGAGGTCGGAGAAGGTGAGGTGCTCCAAGTACCTCCGACGAAGCTTCAACTCCCCTCCAGGGGTCGTTTTGGCATTTGGGACTTGCACAAGTGAACTCACGGGTCGAGGGCAAATTGCCTCGACCCACTTAGTCATGGAATGGGGCGAAAGATGGAGTGGATGGCTCTCTCCGACGAACGGCAGAGCTTGGATAGCGAATCTCTAGATCTACTAGGGATATGGGTAAAGGGGATGCACAGAGTGATCAGAAGGCAATGAAGATCGAAATGGAGGCAAAATGGGCGATCAAGAAGCGAAGATGGCACACAAAAGGAGCTCACAGGAGCTCAACTCCGGCGAAGTGCGGGAGGATCGATTAATGCTACTCTAATTAACTAAATCCTAAACTAACAGTAGGAAATTAAACCTACGATTAAAAGAAGCAAAATGGAAGGATAAAAGCGCAACTCTGATACCTGGAGTGACCAAGGGAGCAGGGTCGCCAGCGGTGGGCGGCCGTGAGTGCACCCCTCACTCCTGAAGCTCAGGCCAGGTTTGAGAACACGCCTCCTATCATAAGGATCTCTCCTAGATGCTAAAACGAAGCTTCTAAGGCTCAACAGTGACCAAATTTAAAGAATATATGAATGGGATTTATTTATAGAACATTTCAGGCACCCTTACTGATCAGACGATTGAAGTAATGTCGGGCTATGTACAGATTATACAATGATCTGGTGTGGGTCATGGACAATCCATGATTATTTTTGCTGAAGGAGTCGCAGTCAATGGACAGACGAATCAAGCACGAAATATGGATGAAATCGCGAGAATGGACAGTTTTGACGTGTCAGGAGGTCTGAAGGGACAGTTGACCAGAGGTCAACCGTCAAAGCCCTGTGATTGGTCCATGTAGGCGTGCTACATGACAAAGCAGGGTTATTCGAAAATAATTATTTAAAAATAGATTTTGATTTTATTAATTTTTGTATATAACATACAAATTGTTTATTATTTTATGTAGTATTTATTATGATTTTTAATTATTTTTAGTGTACTTTTATTACAAGTTTATTATTAAGGGTACATTTATAGGTATATTTACCTATATTTTGGCTTATTTATTTTTATTCTGTATATTTTATTTTATTATTTTATTCTATTATTTTATATATTTATAACTTATTTTTGTGAGTATAAATATATTTTTATTTTATTTTTATGATGTTAATTGTATACTTAAATAAATAGATATGTATATTGTATAAGTATATTTATAGGTATTTTACCTACGTTTTATGTACATCTTTTTATTTTAATGTATTTTAATGAGTTTTATTTTGGTTTTGTAATTTTAGTAGACTATAGATAATATTTACAACATTAAAAGAATGTGAAATTATAAAGAATAGGATTCCCTTTTATTTTTATACATGTATATTATAGGTATTTTATCTATGTATTCATATAAATTTAATTATTTTTAATTTTATTTTTGGTTTTATTTTAGTTTTAATATGTACATGTGTTATAAATAATATTTACAAAATTATAAAAATATAAATTTGTGGAAATAAAATAGAATGAATAAATTAAATTTTTTAATCGGTATAATATACGATGAGGGTAAAAAACCTAACTTTCACATAGTAACTCCAAAAAATGTAAAACCACCACCATTAAATAGTTTGTGAAAGTTATATACAATTATAGTGATTTTGATGTGTTTTGAGTTTTTATTTGAAAGATATGAGTCCGAGAAGATTGGTTTTTGACTTTTTATTTTGTGCTTAAAATGAACACTGTCTTATTTTTTGTACAAAGTCAATTTTGTATTTTAATTTACTTTATTATCTATAACTTTTATGTTCAAAGTTTCTTCATTTGATGAATAAATAATGAAGAATAAAATGCGTGTCAAAAATGCATAAATAATGAATAAAAGTATTTGGTTTTTATTGTATTTTTGGCCCTTATCTCCCCCACTTTATTTCTTGTCAACGAACTTAATTCTTAACTTTGTATCACGATTTAGGGTCATAAAATATTTTCAATATTTTATTCCCTTTTCTCTTCTTCTCTTTATTCTATAATTTTGGCGTTTAAAACTTTACATACAATTAATAATGAATGCTAATATGCATAAATTGATGCTATTTACATGAATTAGATAGGATTTTTAAGGCCAAACTGATAGAATAAAGGTGAAGAAATGGGGATTCATTACCCCCCTATACTTGCCTTTGCTAGTCCCTATCAAGTACTTATGTAATAAGTACGAAAAGAATAAAGAAGAAAAGAAAAGGAAAGAATAAATGGAATTGCTTTCAGTTGTTAGACTTGTCTTTACAAACTCAAAGTTTGGAGTTCAGGTTGGACCTTGATGTGAGAATGTGTATGTAACCTAGTTGGGAACCAAATTTAAAACACCACAGCATTCGAGAGTCACAGAACTCGGTTCAAATCACCTCAATAGCCAGGTCAGAACTATCCTACATCATACGCAAACCCTTATGACTATGAAACTGACTTGTATGGTGTAAGTGATAGTGGCTCCCCAAATTGAAATGACAACGGAACTGACTTCTCCAGAATGACAACCCAATGATTTCCCAATCCAACACTCTGTCATCGAGGAGCGGGGCATTCCCTTCTAAGTTCAAGTGGCATCCAACTCAAGAGGAGGAGGTGAAGAAAAGAATGGACGACAGCTAGTGTAGCTACCTATCCTGGGATGCAAGACTAGTGTAGTCAAGTCATCCAGCTGTAGGCTCACATGGTATAACTTTGATTCTCAAGCTTGCTTATTTTCTATACAACATATATACATACTCCGGCATGCATTTTATTTTCATTTGTAGGCCTGTCCACTTTTTTTCATCATACTATTTACAACAACATTTACATAAGGAGTTTTTCCTCTTGAACCAGAAGACTATCCCTCTTTTGATGCTTTATTGCAACCCACATTCTCCTGTCATTCGACTTCATGGCAACTGGACTAGGTTGGGGTGAACTTCCCTCCCTAGATGAGGACGAATGTTTCCACTCGTGTGCGTCTCAGATTGGAAAATCCCTTCCCCTCACCACTCTAACTGACTTGAGCCAAGTGAAGGGTGCAAGTGTCCAAGTTAGGTCACAACCGACAAGAGTCATGCATGCGTCTCGAAAAGTTCTAGTTAGTCAGTTGAGGTGACTTGAACCCAGCTCTGAGTCTCAAAGAATTATGTCCTAGTGGACCTGAAGTGTCTTAAACCTAGTTCCCATAAGGTTCCAGTGCCGTTAGGTGCAGTAAGGTCCAACTAAGCTCCAATCTTCAACTTTATTGGACTAGTTCAATCATCAAGCTCAATTGAAAAAATAGGAATGCTATGCAAATGCTATGCACAATGCAGAATAATGATGCAACTTTCAAATAATTTTTGCAAATAAAAAGAATCCTTATAAAAGGAATTTTGCCAAATAAAAGGAATTTTTATAAAAAAGAGTTTTGGCAAAGAGGATTTTAGCACCCGAAGTATGAATTATGTACCACTATTTACTCAGGCGCGCTTCTTTTTATTTATAAGAATTAAGATTTAAAGAATTTATAAATTTTAAAAGTTATTTTATAGCTATGTATTTTATTATTATATTTTTTGTTTTTTTTGTTTTTAGATGTGTATATATATATATTTTATTTAATGATGTAGTCATTCTTGAAATTTATTTGTAAACAATTTTGAAAAATATAGTGAAAAATAATTTTTTCAAATATTTAAAAACATTTGAAAGCCATTTTGTATAGATTTTTCAAACAATATATATATATATATATCAAAATAATTTTACAAACATTTTCAAAACCCTTTGCAAATAGGTTTTCAAATCTTTTATTTCACACGAAGAAAAGAATTTTTACCAATCAAAACATTTTTACAAAGGTTGAAAACATTTCGTAAAAAGTTTTTCAAATGGATTACATCATTTTTCAACTTATTTTGCAAAAAAACATTTTAAACCTGATTTACTAATCAATATATACAAAAAGAATTTGAGGAATAAAAATGCCATTTGTTAATACATGTGTGAATACAAAGTATTTTTGGTATTTTGTGTTTTGCAAATATTTTTGTGATTTTTGAAAATAGAAGGTTTAGGTTAAGAAATTAGTACATATCTTTACACGGGGACACATTATATATTTATAAAAGTTTTGGTTCTGAATGGATAATAAAAAATATTTGGGTATGGTGCGTATACTCCTCGAACTCATTTGAAAATTATTTTTTCAACCATTTTGAAAATTATAGTCCAACATAATTTTCACAAATGATTTTTACAAACATTTACACGTATTTGAAAATCATTTTGCAAAGGTTTTCCAAACAGTGTATATAGATTTTCCAAGTATTTTTGCAACCATTTTACAGCCATTTGCAAATTATTTTTTAAATATTTTTATTTCACGCATAGAAAATAAATTTTTGCAAACAAAAAGATTTTTATAAAGGTTGAAGACTTTTTACAAAATATTTTGCAAACAGCTTTCAAAAGCTTTTTCTAAAAGAGTTTCAAACTATTTTTCAAACATTTTGGAATAGTATTGTTGCCTGATTTGTTATTCAGAATGTACAAAAAGAGTTTGAGGATCTATAAACATCTTTTTATTAGAAGACTGTGATGAATTTAACATTATTTTTAGCCATAGGTATTATTTAAAATACAAATGTATGAGTTATGGCTTAAAGTATATACATAGTATATAGGCCCCCTATACTTAGCTCGAGCTATGTCCTCATAGATCAAAGAGAAAAAGAGAAGACATAAGTCGGACTGAGTATATAAAAGTCTAAAGAATGAAGAAGTGAGGAAATGAATAAATGAACGGGAAGTTGACTATTCCCCCTATACTTAGGATAAAATAATCCTAACCATAACAGACTGTACACAAGGCAGGGATGGTCAAGGGTGAGAATGAACATATCGTACTCAGACTGTCTCCCCTATACTTAGGTAAGATATCCTTAAGTATAGACAAGAAGAGGAGACAATGGAGAAGATCAAAGAATGAAAGGACTCGGGGTGCTCACCCCCCTATACTTAGGACAAAGTATGTCCTAAGTATAGAAGACAGAAAACAAGGGGTGACACCTTTTCGGTAGAAAAAGAAAATAGAAAAGGAAAAGAAGAAAAGAAGAAAAGAAGAAAAGAGAAGAGATCAGAGGAAAAGTTTTTGAGGTGCATTGTCTGAATCTTTTGATGTTGCTAGTGCTGTGGATTTATCTTTAGTGCACAGAACCTGGAGTGAGTCGATAACAACCAAGAAAGTATCAAGCTCAAGGTAGGGCTTCAGTAGTTGATCGTTGACGACGAATGCCTGTGCGTTGGGACACAATTCTGATATTGCAATACTCTTATTATCACACACTTCTCGAACTTGAAATGAACCTGTCCATTTTCTTTTTAATTTGCCTGGGAAGGTCTTTAACTTTTCATCAAATAACGACACTTTCTGTTCAGCTTCGAAGGTCTTTCGTCTGATGTGCCAGTTATGCCAGCGTTTCACCTTCTCCTTGTACATCAATGTGTTATCGTATGCATAGTATCGAAATTCTAGGAGTATGTTGAGATCATCCTTTCTTTTCTGAGCACTACTCTGTGAGTCCAAATTACACATATTGATTGCCCACAAGGATTTGTGAATTAATTCTACGAGCAAATATCACAGTTTCCCATATACAAGACAATAGGGCGACATGCCCAAGGGAGACCTGTAAGCGATTCTGTATGCCCAGAGGACTGAGTTCAAGAGTTGGAACCAACTCTTTCTGTCCGGTCTCACAAGTTTCTGAAGGATTGTCTTGATATCTCTGTTCGATAATTCTACCATGTCATTGGTCTGGGAATGACAAGGAGATGCGACCCGATGCTCGATGTCGTACTCCTTCATTGATTTCTTGACCTCTTTGTTAATGAAGTGGCTACCCCCGTCTGGTATAAGAATCTTTGGAATCCTGAACCACAAAATCATGTTTTCTTTTAGAAAGTGACATACTGTTCGGCTGTCAGCGGCTCGAGCAGGGATAGCTTCAATCCAACGACTCACATACTCAACGACAAGAAGGATGTAATCATATCACTGACTGTTAGGGAAAGGTCCCATGAAATCGACACCCCAAACATTGAAGATGTATGCTATCTGAATGATCTTCAGGGGCATTGAGTCTTTCGATGTGAGTGTGTCTTTTAATCTCTGACAATTAGTGCATCGTTTGACGAAGGCTACCGCATCCTTGAATTGTGTGGGCCACCAGAAGCCACACTAAAGTACTTTTGCTGCCGTTCAATCTCCAAAATGGTGTCCACCAGATTCGAGTGAGTGACAATGCTCGAAGACACTATGATGATCCTCCTGAGGGATACACCTGCACCAAATGTAATCCGATCCTTCCCTGAATAAGAGAGGATCCTCCCATTGGTAGAAATGGATCGTTAATAAGAATTTGTCTTTTCGAATCTTCGTCCAGTCCTGCGGTACTACCCCAGAGACGAGGTAGTTAACAATCTCAACATACCAAGGAAGTGAATCCACGGCCAGAATCGACTCATCAGGAAAGGTGTCTGTGATGGGTGTACTGCTCACCGGAGGCTCTGTCTGCTCTATTCTGGAGAGGTGATATGTTACCACATTTTGAACTCCAGGCTTGTCCTTGATTTCTCAATCAATTTCCTGGAGGAGAAGGATCCATATGATCAGTCTGGGCTCGGCATCCTTCTTCTACTGCAAATATCAGATAACAGAGTGGTCGGTAACGATGATGACTTTTGATCCAAGCAAGTATGATATGAACTTCTCGAGGGTGAATACCACAACCAACAACTCTTTCTCTATCACAGTATAATTTCTCTGAGATTCATCTAACGTTTTGTGGGCATAATGAATGACATAGGGTGCCTTATCTTTTCTTTGTCCTAGAATAGCTCCATCTGCAAAATCTAATGCGTTCGTCATGATCTCAAAGGGGAGAGACCAATCCGGTGGATGTAGGACTGGATCTTGAGTGATGAGCTCCTTCAGCTGATTGAAAGAAAGGAGAACATGTTGATCAACATTAAACTCACTCTCCTTGCATAGAAGTTCTGTAAGAGGTTGGGCAATGCGACTGAAATCTCAGATGAACCTTCTGTAGAATCTCACATGCCCCAGGAATGACCTCACATTCTTTATTGTCTGAGGTGGCTTAAGATTGGCGATCACATCCACTTTTGCCAGGTCGACTTCCATGCCACATTTGGAAACAACATGACCCAGCACAATCCCTTCTGTGACCATGAAGTGGCTCTTTTCCCATGGCAATACTAGGTTGATTTTGAAGGATATCGTTAGATCCTCAAGCGCATCACGGAAGCGTGATCGTCATATCGGATACGACGAAGAATGACTAGTCGGACTAGTTGTTCTATGCAGCGGAAATTAAATTTTTTTTTCATGTGACGAAACCACATGATCCAAGAACACTTCTCGGATCATTTCGTCTAAACCACAAAAAAGTATTAGGGTTACCTCTTGAAGCGTGGTTGCAATCGAATCTCTAAACGAAGAGACCTCCTGTCTCAAGTTCGATCCGACGGAGGAGACACTTACGAGCGCGGGGATAAACCGCGTGCTTCTCGCAATCCATGTTGATGTTCCAAGCAGTGGATCTCCTGATCTCGACACACGAGATCTGACGTCTTCTTCACGAGCAAGGCACGCCTATGTAGACGGAGTTCCACGAGCAAACCATCGGGCAACATAACGACGATGCTGTGGCAATGGAGAACCTCTCAAGGGCATCCATGGTGGATGACCATGAGAGGGAGAGAGAGAGAAAGAGAGAGAGAGAGATGTGCTTCAAAAGCATTGTGTAAAGAAGAGTAATGGGATGCCTCTCCTTTTATAACATTTTTGGATCCATGGATCTCAATCCATGGGACTACACAAATCTAATTGATCTCATTGATTTGTGTTTCTTTTAATGGCTAAGATTTGTGTTGGTAAAAACCAAC
The DNA here is from genome assembly GCA_037367405.1 of Ottelia alismoides. Taxonomy (NCBI): domain Eukaryota; kingdom Viridiplantae; phylum Streptophyta; class Magnoliopsida; order Alismatales; family Hydrocharitaceae; genus Ottelia; species Ottelia alismoides. The sequence continues at coordinate 129,361 of JAZKJV010009239.1, forward strand.
AACAATTAATTTAATTTAGATTAAATCTATATTGATAAATCAATATAAATCAATCCCAAATTAAATCAATCAAGCATAGAGATTTTAGAATGAAGATTTCCTCCTTCCATAATATTGGATTTGGTGGCAATCTCATGAGATCTCATGAGATTACATTATTCCATGGAAATCTCCAAGATTTTCAACAACAATTGTTGTAAATAATTCAACAACAATAATTCATAATTATTTTGTGAATATTGCAATCTTGCCATTGGAAAATTGTGAATCACATTCACAACCCAAAATAAAATGTAAATAACATTTTCAATTAATTGTCCAATGTGAATCCAATTCACATCAACATTTAATTAACAAATGTAAGTTACAAATAGCTCTCTCTTATATATTATAAATCATATTTATAATATATATGATTAATATGGATAGTCCTATCCACATTATTCATATCCATGATAATTAAATCACATTTAATCATCTTGGATCTCCATTCTCTTATTCTCAAATAATACGAATCACATTCACATTATTCACATCTTTGATAATCAAATCATATTTAATTATCTTAGATAATTCTCCTTATAATATGAATCAAACTCATATTATTTATGATAATTAAATCACATTTAATTATCCATTTTCTCAATGCTCAGATAGTTCTATCAACAATGAAATTATCCTGAACCCTTTCAAGGATAATGCGCTTTCTCCGCGAATACTAGCAGATAAAGACATGGCGATTGTATTGTTCCACGTATAGTGACTTGGATAAGGACATCGTATCTTAAATCCAGATCGCGGGCCTCCCATAGATGCTTGATTAAATCAAGGCCGTAAATCTAATCTTCTCATTGCATCTGAATCACATTCAGATCAATGTCCAACATTTGGACCAAGATCAGATTACTTCTCTACTGAGAGGAGTCACTAAAATCCAGACCCGTTTCATCACTCCCTAGGAATGAAAGCATCATGGTTATACAATCGTTTATGATCACATCACCCTCAGGTATTCCCAATACCTGTACATCATGCATACTGGAAGACTCAGAATAAACCCGAAGTATTGGATCAACTATATACTGTCTACTTCATGGTTTTATCAGTAAGTTTCTTATTCAACCATTGGGAGTCCGTATCGATCATATACTTTCCAAAAGCATATATTATACCTAGGTCTTGATCATATACTTTCCAAAAGTATATATCAAACCTACAAATTCAGTCAAGCTTCAAAAGCAAGACGACCGTGCGCACGGTATTTGATTCTTCCCAATATCTTATGAGTGAGCTCATGTCTTCCGGTTCAGTAACTGAACCTGTATGATCCCTTTGAGAGATCGTATTACTCATATGCCCTTATATGCACACCAATGCGTCGGTGTATAGACCTTGGTTAGGTCATCAACCTATTGGTCTGCCAAATGTTCATACTCTGATATATAGTAACACATCTGTCTCCGGTCAGAGGATACGTGCCTGTATCGTGACAACATACGATATAGGACTTTGGTTATCTCGATCTCATTAAGTCAACTCTTTGACCTAACTAATATGACACCTCCGAATCTCTATTCCTATGCAGCATCAAGAGGTCGGTCAGATATCAACCTTTAGAGATAAGGATTGCCATCTCCTACTCAGGCTGGAGATCATCTCTTAACGATCATTTGACGGTGCTTGATGAGTCCTCAATCTAACTCTTTAGATATTCATCCAAGCACCAACCTCTATGATTCAATAGTTGAATCAACAGTTGTATGATAATCAAGATAGCCATGGTACATAACCCTAATTATATAAAGGGACCTATTATGCAAATTATTTATTCTTCATTTCAGATCAGAGAATGATATTCGCAATAACATTTATTGCATAATGGCTCGCCGTAGGCTCGAATGCCCATCAATCTCCCACTAGCCCAAAGAGCCATTAATGGGCTAATCATTTAAACCCACACTCATGTGACAATCATAGGCTATTTAAAAAATAGCTAGGTAAGCTAATCAGTCACTCTGTTCCCGCGAGACAACGCCAAGTCCTTTTACGGCACAAGTATCCCCAGTAACAGTGCTGGCATCTAATACGAATGTTGCATCTTATGCAACCAATAATAAATCTTGTTAGTTACAGTGTCCTTGACACTACAGCTTAACAATTATCATAACCAGTATTTCCATAATCCTTATTAGAATACCCTTATTCCTGGAGATCACTATCTCTTAAGGTAGGTATCCACAGTTAAGACCTTTTAGATCTCTATCCATAAAGTCTTAAGATTTTGAAGATAAGACTTTGAGATCACTATCTCAAAAATCTTGTCATCTATGAAGATTATGTTATTACTGAAACCAAGTGTTTTATTTCCATAGTAGGATTAGTAACAGTTTACTACTCCCACTGCATGGCAACCATCTGGCTTTTGTACATATCTAGCACACACCCGGCTTCTCAGAGCTGATGCCCAAGGGCAAGTAGTTCTAGCATTCACTTCCTCAACTCTTTGAGGTGCTATCCCTTTAGATAGGTCAATACCATATCTTAAGGGATGGAAGCCTTTCTTGGAATTTTCCATAAAATGGAATATGTTTAAGGTGTACTATTAATGTGACAGTCCCAATACCCTCTTCTCTTTGCTCCTGAACAACTTCAGAACTAAGATCTAAGAGGTATCTTTGAAATCATATTTCAAGATATGGAATATCCAGTCTCTAAAACACTTATTATCATCCTTATATCATTCTGAATGATTAGGATATTATCTACATTTAGCACGATGAACACAAAGGCACTCCCACTAATCTTCATATGGTTCATCAAGATTCTATCTGAAATCATAACATTTATAATTTCATCAAATCTTATATTCCAACAACAAGAAGCTTATATGAGTCCATAGATGGATTTCTTTAGCTTGCACACCTTACTTTCCTTAACCATGAAGCCCTGGGGCTACTTCATGTGAATGTCCTCAGAGAGGTATTCATAGAGGAATGTAATATTGACTTACATCATGAAGATGCAATAGTCAAGTTGTGTAGCTAAGGTTAGCAATATTCTGATAGTTTTAAGCATGGTCACCGAAGAGCAAGTCTCATCACAAGCAATGTCTTCTCTTATGGTGTGTAGCTTATGGCTACCAACCGTGCTTTGAAGGTCTCTACCTTCTCATCAGGTTCCCTTTCTCTTGAGGATCCATTTACACCTTTACAGATCTTACCCATATAGGTGGATCCTCGAGGGTCCATATACAACACTTGTATATGAAGTCTACATTAGACTTTTATTGCTAACATCCATCTATCCATGCTATGATCTTCAGAAGCTTCATCACACGAAGTTCGATCATTGTCAGATTTCTCTGACACATGGAATCCATACTCAAACTCATTTGAAGAGGTTTCAGTGTTTCATCTTTAATTGTCCTTTTAGTTTCCAATTGTAAGAGCCTCATTATCTTCTCAAGATTAAATGAGTTCCTACACTCCATTTTCATCTTGATTCTCAAGAGTCTCAAACTCTAAGAATCACATTCCCAGAGATGAAATATTTCAAGAATCTCAAGGTCATAAAGTAGGTATCCAATACCATCCTTTATTTTCCTAATGAAGCAGCACTCTCAAGTGCTAGATTCCAGCATGCATGGAACCTTATTAAGGATATACATTGTAGTTTCTACTACACATATATACTTGGAAACTAAGGGATAATTATGCTAAAATTCACCATTGATAAGATCATGTCACACATGATCCAATTGTATCTCCCTATAATCTATTGAGTCAAGGTGGATTGAGATAGAAATGATATTCATATCTCCATAAGGTATACTTTGAATTCATCTAACAGGTACAAGCTACCTAAGTTATATCAAAATCATTTCATCTTTCTTCAAACTTTGATTCTAAACCAAAAATTGTGAAATCTTTGAATATTTCAAAGGTTTCTTAGGTGAAGAGAAGAAATCTCATATCATACAATCATTAATAGATATCACATATCCACAATGTTCACTATGATATAGATGATCCACATACATCAGCATGTATGAGATCCTGAATACCTTGGCATCTTACACCTTTCCCAAGGAAGGGTGTATTGGACATTTTTACCTTGAGTACAATATTCATAAGTATGTAAGTTTTGAAATTCTAGACATTCTAAAGTTTCATCTCTTACTAGTCTATTGATTAAATCAATAGACAAATGTCCAAGACTTGATGCTAAATCATTGTCAAATGATCTTCATCCTCCTATTGATCTTAAGGGTTAATTTTAGTATTTAGAAATGTTAATGAATCATTCATTAATTGTCTAATTTAGTGGATTCCACTAGATTTTAGATTACTATCTGAAATATCTCCATCATAACTCTTTATGATAGGTCCATTCCAGAATTCATATTTATTTCCAACATTCGGAAACAAACAATGAGTGTATTCTAATGTCTAGGTCATAGAGACATTCTCTAAGACTAAGGGCTCTCCCACTGAAATTATGAAGCCTTTCAATCCAATAGAGATTGTTGCAACAATTGCATTAATATCTATGTGGATGACTATAAGCCTTAAGAAATTATGGCGCCTGCCTGGACTTTGGCAGAGCTGCTGACCTCAGTATTTTGTTGAGATTCTGAAAATATGTCGAACAGATCTGTGTTGAGAACGTGGTCTTCAGGCTAGAATGCATTATTTGAGTCAAAAAGGTGCATCAACAAGTTGGACTCTGTCTCCCAAGTATCATCGGAGCCGGCATCAACTATGCTTTCCAGGTCCTCCTATAGAGAGAGGATTTCCTGTGTCCAAGGATCGTTCAAAGAGAGTTGGGAATATCTGATTTCTGCAATGAAGTCACATTCTTCTTTGGGTAGTGCTGTATGTCCCTCATCAGTTGCAATCTTGGGTTCACTAATCATGTCTATAGTGATTCTCTTGCTGCCCGAGATGAACGTGATCTTGCCAGTCCCGTAGTCAACCACGACTTCTGATGTGTGTAAGAATGGCCGGCCAAGGATGATAGGAGTCTGAAGTACGGGTGCAGGGGAGTCCATATCAAGGACTACAAAGTCAGTGGGGAACTGCATTTCCCGCACCTTCACCAGAATGTCTTCCAAAAGGCCTCTAGGTCACTTGATTGATCGATCCACAAATTGAAGGATCATTTGAGTCTGTTTAAGAGGAACCAACCTAAATTCTTGTAATAGCGATGAGGGCAGGAGGTTAATGGAAGAACCATTGTCAAGCGGGGTTCGCTCGAAGACCTGATAAAAAATCTCCCAACTGATAAGCGGTGCTCCTTTGTCCTGTTTCTTCTGTAGGAGGTTGCTGATGACTACGACAGTGACCATGGTGAGAACATGCTTCTCAACCTGTCTGCGTTTGTTGTTTCGTGCTGGTCGATACTTGCTTGTACATGCCTCTTTCAATCCTTTCTTTACAATTGGCATGTAGTCCATGGACTTCATTAGAGGAATCTCAATAGTCAAGATATTAATAATATCCACAACTCCCGGATCAGACAATGCACTTTTTCTTTTTGTAGTTTTTTGGATTTTTCTATTAACATCAGGAAAAGGAATATGTATAGTGCTAAAATCAGAAACGGAGTTCTTATTTACAACAAAATTATTGTCCACTATATCATGTACATCTGGATTACAAAAAGGTGTACAATCTGGAAATGACGATTCTGCTACAGGTGGACAAGACAAAAGTGGTGCCTTCACTCTGTCGACTGGCGTAGGATTGGCTGTTGCTGGCAGCTCATCCACAGCTAACACGGCTTCGCGTTGGCACCGGTCTTCTTTTTGTTCTTTTTGATTTTTCTGGTTTTTTTTGTTCTTTTTGGTGTTGGCGATGGTGGTGGTTGACAACTGGAATGGCTCCTCCTCCTTCTTCTTCTTCCTCACCCACCCCTGTATATGGCAAGGTTGATGCAAAAGATGACGATTCACTAGAAGCTTTATTCTTCCCCTAGTTAATGGTAGGCGGAGGCAAAGCCCTACCGCTCCTGAGAGTGAAAGCATTAGACTAAACAACAATACGACCAAATGACTCTACAGACATAGATGGGACATCACATTCTACATGCTCATTTCTCTTGAAGTTATTGGGGTTGGCTTCGATCTACACCATGATGGTGGTCTTCATGGCGGTCATTTCATCTAACTTCTTTGTCATATCTTCAAGGACTTTGACAAGTTGGGCCAGACAATCGAGTGTTGGGTTCATAGGATTCTCCTCGTTTGATTCAACGTGCGGGCCACGCTGCTGCTGAGTGTTCGGGAATTGAGGCGTCGACTGATGGTGGTGCTAAGGTGGTGGAGGAAGATGATATTGATGTAGGAGGGAGGAAGTTACTGTTGATACTGTGGTGGTGGGGTGGCCATATAGTGGTGATATGGCTGTGGCTGTTGAAACTATGGCTGCTGGTAATGCTAGCTCTACCTCCATTGATCCGTATACTAGGTAGGCTGTTGGTACTATGGCGGAGGTTGTGAGGACTGACCAAACCGGCCACCCTGTAGTAGGCGAAATGGCCTGTTGGCTTGTGGTTTGCCCTGGGGGTGTCCGATAGGATGGGCCAGGTGTGCATCAATGCTCCACACACCATTAACTTCTTGGATTAAGGGTGGTGGTGGGAATGCTGGATCCGATGTATTGAGGAAATCTGGCTGGTAAACAACCATATGTTGTTGCTGCGACTGGCCCTGATCAAGCGTATGCATGTAGTATACATGCAGGACGGTCGGCGACTGCTGGTTCGACTGAGGCTGGTGTGGTGTTGATGGCTCATCCTTCTTCTCAGTTGGAGCTTCTACGGATGGTGTTGCTGAATGGACAGAACTGATAGTGCCCACATGCAGTTCCAACTGCTTGGTTATCTGGTCCAGCTTGTTGAGGTTCTCTATCCTCTTCTCGATCACAACGAGTTTCTCAAGGTCCTGTGATCGCTTTTCAATGATATCAACCTTAGAGAGATGGCCGCCAATGATGCTGAGGTTGGAGCTCTCATCTCTCTCCGCCTCACGAGACGCTGCCATGTGTACTTGCTTTTGGAGGATCTAGGGTTGCTTCTAGTACATCTTGAATGAAGAGAGTGCGACCTCTCCTTCGGCCATTTCCTCAAAAATTTTCCAGACGACATGTTCATCCTTGTTAAAGTGTGAGCCCCCATAGGCTGCCTTGACGAGCCTCTGGCTTTCAACATTCAGGCCCCCGAAGAAGTGTTGGACCAAGTTGGTCCTTGGAATTTAATGATGAGGGCATTTCTCCTGCAGATCTGTATATCTTTTCTAGGCTTCATGAATGGATTCACGAGCTCCCTGAGAGAAGTTGCTAATTCTGGCTCGCATCTGTTTGAGCCGACCAAGAAGGTAGAATTTGTGCAAGAAGGATGACTTCAGTTCCTCCCATGTCGTCATGACCTTTATCAGATGGTTAACCCAATAGAGGGCCTTATCTTGTATAGTGAAGGGGAACACAATCATCTTTACTACGTCCAACGTTACATTGGGGTAGTGGGTCGTACGGTAGATGCGTGAAAATTGCTGGAGATGAATGTAAGGCTCTTTATTGTTATTCCCATGAAAAGAAGGGAGAAGAGTAAGAAACTAAGGATTTAGCTCAAAGTGAGCATGCACCGGTGGTATACGGATCCACTTGATCATCTCGCTGTCTCCAGGGTTGTATGTATCTTTCAGTGTAGGTTTCAGCCTTCCTTATTCAGGCTCTTCCTCATCTGGGTTATCACAGGGTCCACCACCTCCTCCTCCTGGTCTGCCTCCTCCTCCCTCTGGTTTGTTCATAACATCACTCAGCATCTCCTGGAATGTAGTCTGTGCTAGGGCTTGCTCTGTCAGCTGCTGTTGGATTGCTTGCTAGATGCTAACAATTGCACATTGACCTGGTTCTGATCAGGCATGTGTTCTTGCTCTGTCTAAGGGAGCTGCTGACCCTTGCCCTTTCCTTGACGAGCCATTCATAGTCTAAATATGAGGAGATGAATTCTGGATCGGAATCCAAGGCTTAGTTTGTCTTTTATCTGCAAGATGAGAGAATCCCATCAGACCACTTGTAATTGAATGCCAGTTGCCAAGATGAGTCTGGAGTTAGGGTCAATTCCAGAATGTTGTGAATGAAAAAGGATATGGACTGTAATCGACTTCCATTCACAATGATGAAAATGGTACAAGAGTGGTCCTGGTTTATTGGGTGGTCAAGAGAAGGGTAGGAAACAAGGAGTCTGGAGATCGACCCACAAGGTCCGGATCAGGTTCTTGAGAATTGCCTCGAATTATTGGCAAGTTCGAGTCCATGGAATCGATGTAGGTGTCGGCGGGATCCCAACTAAACCATCCATGGATCGCCCTCGCGAAGCAAGAGGGGAGTAGATGAAGGAATAAAGATACAATGGTTAACGAGGAATAAATGGGAACGCAAAATAGTAGAAAGGCTCAAACTGAGCGGGGGGGGGGGGGATCAAAGGGAGAAACACCTGAAAAAATTTGCGCAAGTGCACGGTACTTGATCTTTGAAACTTAATCTAGATCCATACAAACACAATACAAAATTTGGGTTCACCAATTCATGCCATGTGAAGCCGTGAAGGTTCGAGTACTTATTATCTTTTAAGTTTTAGAGTAGTTATTTCAGACATATCTTATAACAAGTCCTTAGCACGCTAACCTTATAGGAGAGAGAGTACCGCCAGAAAAGTATCCTATACTTGTCCTCCTCCTTTGTAACATGCAGTCCGCACTTTTTGAGGTCCTTGTAACCCTTCCTGGATCCCTACGCAGCTAAAGAAATAGAGAGAGGAATCCGATAGGTGAAACCAATACTTCAGTTCTCCTCGGAACGGGATCACCAGTGAGCATGCAAGAACCTACTCAGATGCAAATCGATGAGATAGACACGCCCGTGAAGACGTGGCCTATGCTCAGTACTTCAGACCATGTCGATGTTTTACACAAGGCGTGAACACCATCGTTGACAAGGCCCTATGATGAATCTACAATTCATTGCATTATCGTGCCCATTTCTAGCCTTTTGTGAGCATTAGTGGATTGAGTTTGCATGATTTATGGTCATATCTTTGTGTTCGTCAATCTTCAATGTGATCACAGATTTGAGCATAATTCTTATCATTGGGGTCGGATTTTGCATTCGTATTCATGATTGGTTTATAGGCCTTTCGCCATTCCAATCCAAAACCAAAACCTAGTTCTTAATCGAGTCTCACATCCACCATCTGGATATTTCTCATCTTTGGAATTCAGGTTGTATTACCAATTGGAAAGTAACTTAACTTCATGGCGTTTTCAATAATTTTCCCTAAACCTTGTTTTTCCAAGCACGTAGTGCTCCTTTTTACAACACTTGACTATATGATGGGCCATGCACGTACATGCAATATTACATGTGAATTCTCACGCATATTGTATGCCACTTGATATCTTGAAAGGCACCTTATAACCATTGATGGGCCCACCATTTCACCTCACCTTATTTATCTTCATCACATTCATCTTAAATATACGTAGACCATGCAGAGAAGACTCGATGCTCACTCAAAATACCTACCCATTTAATGGAGCCAATCCTATGCTACATTCCTATTTGAACGAGCGCGCATCATGGGATTAATTTAAAATCGAATCATGATATCCGCAACTATAATTAACAATAAAAAGCCCTAAAATTAAAGGAGTTTTTCACCTATAATAGCTCAAAACTTCATGTATTTTTAATAATTTCATTTCAATTCCTTTTTGGCTAATTCATTATTTAACCTATTCATAAACATGTACATAAAAATACAAAAATATAAAACAAATTTCACCATAAATAAATACTCCTAGATCTCAAAGAGAAAAACCTAAACTCCAACTTCCAGGCCAAATTCCCGCTCCGTATGAAAACTAAATTCACCAAACTCACTTTTAAAGTTCAAGTTAGAAAATTATCTATCTAATGAAAGTGATTTCATTAAAATTGGAGCTCATTTGCAAAAGTTGGGTTTTGGGACCTAGATATACATTGTATATTATGTATATATTCATTCTTTCTTCATTTTTTTTATTTTATCTTTCTTAATTGCTAAAAATCCAAAAAAATCATCGTTGTGTTGTATATTGATTATAGTATTTTATTGTATTTTCCGTTGTAAATATCGTTTATTAAAAAGGAAAAAATACATATTAAAAAAGCAAACAAAAAAATGTACATGTTGTATATATTCCTTTGTAAATTCTCCACTATTTTTCCTTCTTTATATTTTTGTTGTATTTAAAGTAGCCTACTTTATATCATTATTTATTTTATTATTTAATTCCCATTCTCTACAATAACTTCTCTTCTACCACCAACCTCCATTCAACTCCATCATTTTTTAACAACCTCCCATTCAACTCCATTAATAATACAACCTCCCATTCAACTCCACCACTTTAATAACTTCTCATGTGTTCTCTTTATATACATCTCATCCTCCTCATTTTGCACTTGATCCATCTTTATGTGAGGAGAGCCTAGTTCCCAAGGTTGAATCAAGCGACGACGACCCTCTCTCTTGTGAGATCCGTTGGATTCTTGGCCAACATCGCAGCCGCGTACATGCGCTGCTCGAGCTCATCGCTCGTAGGTGATTCAAGCGAAGACCATGCTCTCGTGAGCGCAACATAGGCAATCACGTTCATCGTAGATATTTTTTCCCTTCATATTGTAATCATTTTGTTTATCTTTGCATTTTCTTAGCACATCACATTGTATATTTCATCAACATCTTCATCATTCCATCACCATAATGTCCCCTTCATTCTCATTTTTCTTTGCATTCTGTATTTTAAAAAATTAAAATAGTAGCATAGAGTACTCATCTTCAAAGGCAAATTACAGAATGATTAGCTCAGTTGGGATTTGGGGACAGATTCCTAAAGGACAGAGCGAGTCCCTTTAATCTGGAAAGGGCATAGTGGATGATACAATTTGCCAGGTGTTGTCTGATCTTGTGGGAGATGCATCTACCTATTTCCATGATGACACAGAGATCCATCTGGATCTGTCAGTTCCATCTTCTTCGGAACGATCATGGGACATAGATGATGAGTCGGACGTGGCTTTGGCCGAACTACCACGTTTCTTTGGCGATACGACTCCCCATACTTCTGAGTTGGTGGAGAGTACTACGCAACTTAGCTCACCTTCATGAAGCACAGAACCGGATTCAGATTCAGTTTAGCCAGATTTGCTTGATGATACCACATTGCCAGAACAGAAATCACTACCTCCTACACTCAAGTACGTCTTTCTTGAAGGACCCAAAGAGAGATATCCTGTCATCATTAGCTCAAACTTGACTTTAGAACATGAGTCTAGGTTGTTAGAAATTTTAGAGAGGAACCACAAAGCAATAGGCTGGACAGTGTCGGATCTCGTGGGCATCAACCCCGCTCTCTGCTCGCACCACATTTTTACTAAGGATAATGTGAGACCTTCCCGTGAGTTCCAAAGGAGACTTAATCCCAATCTATGGGAAGTAGTGATGAAAGAGATTGAGAAATGGTGCAAAGCAGGGTTTATATACCCTATTTCTGACTTCAAATGGGTGGACTCACTTCATGTTGTCCCGAAGAAGTCGGGAATTCAGATGGTCACTAACGAGGAGGGGGTAGAGATCGTGACACGAGTACCTACGTCGTGGCGTGTCTATGTTGACTACAGACGCCTGAATGCCGCGACCAAGAAAGATCACTTTCCTTTGCCTTTTATTGATCAGATCTTGGAGAGACTCGCAGGGAAATAGTTCTTCTGTTTTCTTGACGGGTACTCAGGCTACAACCATGTAGCTATAGCACCTGAGGATCAGGAAAAGACCACATTCACATGTCCATTCAACACCTATGCTCTCAAGCGCATGCCATTCGGGCTCTGCAATGCCCCGATCACATTTCAGCGATGCATGATAGCCATATTTGCTGAGATGGTGGGAGATTTCCTGGAAGTGTTCATGGTTGACTTCTCAATCCAGGTGATTCTTTTGATACATGTTTAGCTTACTTGGACTGAGTCCTCACAAGGTATAGAGAGGTGAATCTCTTACTCTCCTAGGAGAAGAGTCACTTTATGGTGACGGAGGGTATCGTGTTGTGGTATGTCATCTCCAAAAGGGGAATGGAGGTTGATCCTGCCAAGGTGGAGGTGATCAAGAAACTCGATCCACCTACCAACGTGAAGTCAGTGCGGTCATTCTTAGGGCATGTTGGATTCTATAGGAGATTCATTCAGGATTTTCAATGATCGCCCGCCCATTGACTGAGCTCTTAGGGAAAGACACCGAGTTCGTTATAGATCACAGGTGTCTGGAGGCCTTTGAGCTCTTGAAGAGGAAGATTTGTGCCTCGCCTATCCTACAAGCTCTTGACTGGTCTCTCCCCTTTGAGATCATGACTGATGTCTCAGATTCCCTATAGGAGCTGTGTTAGGACAAGACGAGAGGGGATCCCGTTTGCGATCCATTACGCAAGCAAAGTATTAGATCCTACACAGAAGAATTATACAGTGACTGAAAAGGAAATGCTCGCGGTATTATGGGCCCTCGAGAAGTTCAGATCATATATTTTGGGCTCTAAGGTGACAATTTACACAGATCACACAGCCATTTGATACTTAATGGAAAAGAAGTACGTGAAGGCATGCCTTCTTAGGTGGATTTTACTCCTCCAGGAATTTGATTTGGAGATAAAAGATAAACCTGGAGTGAAGAATGTTGTGGCTGATCACCTTTCTTGGATTGAACTTAAGGATTCTCTTGATTATGAGCGGATTAGAGAGACCTTCCCACATGAGTCAATTTGTGTTATTGACTCACTCCCGTGGTATACCAACATGGTGAACTATCTTATCTCCAAGCAGGTTCCTCATGGTTGGACTAGGAGCAGCATTGATCGACTGAAGTCGAATTCGTGGAGATACCACTGGTTTATCCTTTCCTTTTCTTCAAAGGATCGAATTGTGTTTGGAGAAGATTTATTCCTCAGGAGGAATAGCAGAGTGTCCTCACATATTGTCATTCACTTGAGGCTGGAGGACACCATTTGGGAAAGAGAACTGCTCACAAAGTACTTCAATGTGGATTGTTTTGGCCGACCTTATTTAGAGATGCTATTGATTTTGTACGATCGTGCCCTATCTGTCAAAGGATGGGAGGGACAATTGGACAGAAAGATGAGATTCCCATGCAATTGATGATTATTTGTGATGTTTTTGATGCATGGGGCATAGATTTTATGGGTCCCTTTCCCAACAACCAAGGACATGAGTACATATTGTTGGCGGTTGATTATTTATCAAGGTGGGTGGAGGCTATCCCAACCCGAACCACAGACAACAAGACTATCTGTAAGTTTGTGAGAGACCATATTATTGCTAGGTTCGGGGTGCCAAAAGTTTTGATATCTGATGGGGGTAGCCACTTTGTGAACAGAGATATGAGATCTTTAGCAAAGGACTATGGATTTGAGCATAGAGTTACTAGTCTTTACCACCCACAGTCCAACGGCATGGCAGAGGTTTCAAACAGAGAGGTGAAGAGTATTTTGTAGAAATTGATTCGTCCCGATAAGAACTGGTCTCAGCTCTTGGACCAAGTTCTGTGGGCCTATAGGATAGCCTACAAGACACCATTGGGTACTTCACCATTTAGAATGATCTATGGCAGTCCATGCCATTTGCCTGCAGAATTAATTCATAATTCTGAATGGGCAGTTAAGAAGATTAATTGGAGTTGTCACCTAGGGAAGCTTTGTCGAGACTTAAACTTGAATGAGCTCGTGGAAATCTGAAACAGGGCATATGACAACAAATTGATTTATAAGGACAAAGTAAAGAGATGGCATGATCAACACATTAGGTGCAAAGAGTTTGTCCCTGGACAAAAGGTATGGTTGTTCAATGTGAGGTTGAAGATGTTCCATGGGAAGCTCAAATCTAAATGGACGGGTCCCTTTGTTGTTAAGAAAGTTCACACGAATGGAAGTGTAGAGATAGCTGATCTCACAGATGGTGCACAATCTCATTTCGTAAATGGACAACTGTTGAAGCATTTTGTTGGCTCGAAAGAGCAGTTAGTCCAAGTCGATGTCATCAACTTCATGCAGAGTGAGCACAGAGCAGATACATCATATTACTCTTCATGAAGATGCAACATCAAGATTCAATCACTCTTGTATATTCTCCCTTCTTTGTATATTCTCCAGATCACATCGGTTCTCACACTTACTCTTGTCCTATACTTAGACTGACCAGAACCTAATTACAGGGGGAACTGATGCCCACCATGTGTATATACTCATTCATTTCTCCTCTTAACCTCATCCACCCCATTTTTGCTCTTCTCCTGCACTTAGGCTGACTAGAGCCTAAATATAGGGGGGTAGATCGACTTCTATACTTTTTATTATTTTAGTCATCCTACGCTTAGCACAAGCTATGTCTTTTTCTCGCTTCTTGTGCTCTGAGGGCATAACACATGCTAAGTATAGGGGGGCGTGTATATATTACACATATACTTTACCCATAGCTCATACTTTCACGTATTTTTGTATATATTATATAATAATTATGGGGTGGGAAAATTTTTTTTTCAAAAAAAATCTCTGAAAAAATTTTCAAAAAATATTTCCCTTATTTGCTTTAAAAAACCTTTTAAAAAATGCCTTTTCTTATTTACTTATCTTTTTCAGAAAAAATTTGAAAAAAAATAAAAACTTTTTCTAAAAAAATTTTCTTCTTTTCCTTTGTTTAAAAAAAAACTCTAAAAACAATAACTAATAAGTTGCTTTAATCCCTGACACTTACACTTTCACACAAGACTAGTGATGTTCAAGAACACTTGGTTTATGAGGTCTTGAGATTTTGAGTTAACCAGCCTTAGTCATTAGGGTCTTGGACTTAATTATTTACATTTCCCTAGTTTGAAAGATTTGTGTGCTATATTACATGATTAGTCTCTACCTTAAGAATATAATTAGCACCTCACATACACGACTGCAGTTATGATGAGATGAGTTGAAATTTCACTTGAGGAACTGGGATGAGGGATTTGAGTTTGGACTTGATTTGATGATGCTCGAGGATGGGATAAAATCAGTGAAGGCTTCATGAAACCTGAGTGTCAACACCTTTATCCAGTATGAGAACACAGTTCTTGTACTATCTCTTGACATTTACCAATGTGCCAGGGTGTGATAAAATAAAAAAATGTTGATCAGTGTGCACCAACTCTTGGTAAAAGTAGTGGAGCTAGCCAAAAATACTACAAAACAATGAAATGTTAAAGAAAAAATCTCATTCCATAAAGTCAATTATCAAAAGAGCTTCCACCAAAGGCGAGCGCTCCCAACCATTTCGAAGTGTCCACTTGGACCAACGCTATTAGGACTAGGAGTCGGGCTTACACCAAAAAAGGACTCTGCATCGTAAACGCTACAAGTCTGGGTATAGAAGGTATAATAGATACTCAAAAAAGGCACAACCCGGTGTACTCCTGGGAAAACAATTGCAAACGACTCCAACTTCTCTTGACGGACACACTGATCAACACCAAAAATATGCGTTGAGTGATAAGGCACTTGAGAGAATCCTTGTTCCAATGAGAGGGAGAGAAGAAATGACACAATCCTATGCCCTCCATCAACTGGCCTTCCATCTACACTTTCAAGTCTGACAACTAAAGAGACGGTGAATTGGATGCAAGAAATGGTTTATTCCCTAGTGTTGAGGATCAGGTTCTTGAGAGAGTCTCTTGGACCGGAACCTTGGGTGACGTTGTGACTTTATTCTTGTAACTGCGGTCAACACTTAAGTCATATCCCTAGTATATATGTATACAAAGAAAGTCTAATGATTAGGGAAATTGGATACCTTTTGACTAGAGCTTGGTTCAACTTAGAATTTTAGGATATCTAAAATCAAGAGTTCTTGAACGGATCAAGTCCTATATTCACATGCACAGTCAGGGGTTAATCCAACTTATTCATTCTTTATTTGCTCGAGGACTAGCAAAGTTTAAGTATGGGGGGGTGATGAATCCACTATTTATCATCTCAATATCTTAATTTTAGTGAAATCCCTGAGTAAAATCCCAAATAAATGTTTATAAAATCCATAAATTAACAAAATAACTCTTGTAAATAAAACACACTAATTATTGTATATTAGATTGTACAATATAAATTAACAATAAAAAGCCACAAAATTAAAGGAGTTTTTCACCTATAATAGCTCAAAACTTCATGTATTTTTAATAATTTCATATCAATTCCTTTTTGGCTAATTCATTATTTACCTATTCATAAACATGTACATAAAAATACAAAAATATAAAACTAATTTCACCATAAATAAATACTCCTAGATCCAAAAGAGAAAAAGTCGTAAACTCCAACTTCCAGGCCAAATTCCCGCTCCGTATGAACTCCAAATTCACCAAGCTCACTTTTAAAGTTCAAGTTTGATAATTATCTGTCCAATGGAAGTGAATTCATTAAAATCGGAGCTCATTGCAAAATTTGGTTTTGGGACCTAGATGTACATTGTATAACATATATATATTCATTCTTTCTTCATTTTTTTATTTTATCTTTCTTAATTGCTAAAAATCCAAAAAAATCATCTTGTGTTGTTTATTGATTATAGTATTTTATTGTATTTTTCCATTGTAAATATCTCTTATTAAAAAGACAAAAAAATACATATTAAAAAAGCAAACAAAAAAAGTACATGTTGTATGTATTCCTTTTTAAATTCCCCACTATTTTCCCTCTTTATATTTTTGTTGTATTTAAAGTAGCCTACTTTATATCATTATTTATTTTATTATTTCATTCCCATTTTTTACAATAACTTCTATTCTACCACCAACCTCCATACAACTCCACCATTTTTAAATAACCTCCCATTCAACTCCATTACTAATACAACCTCCCATTCAACTCCACCACTTTAATAACTTCTCACGTATTTTCTTTATATACATCTCATACTCCTCATTTTGTACTTGATCCATCTTTATGTGAGGAGAGCCTAGTTCTCAGAGTTTTATCGAGCGACGGCCCTCTCTCTGGTGAGATCCTTGGCTTCTTGGCCAACATCGCAACCACGTACGTGCGCTGCTCAAGCTCATCGCTCGCCGACGATTCAAGCGAAGACCGTGCTCTCGTGAGCGTAACATAGGCGATCACGTTCATCGTAGGTATTTTTTCCCTTCATCTTGTAATCATTTTTTTATCTTTGCATTTTCTTAGCACATCACATTATATATTTTATCACCATCTTCATCATTCCATCACCATAATCTCCCCTTCATTCTCATTTTTATTTGCATTCTCTGTTCAAGAAAATTTAAAAAATTAAAAAATCTTAATCATAAAGAACATCACAGTAAAAAACATCTTTAAAAAATAAATAAAAAAACACGGAGGAGCAGCGGTCGCCGCCCCCCTTCTTCCAACCACCACGTAGAGCTCGCCGCCCTCCACCCCACAGCCTCCAGCCGCCGTACCTCGCCTCCTCCCCTCCGCACCACAGAGCTGTGTGCCGCCACCCGCTCCCTCCTCTGCCGCCCCGCGCCTCCCCCAACAGTGTCGCACCGTGCCACCCCGCGCCTCGGTCGTCCCTTCAACCATGACGACCACCGCGATGTCGCCCCGTCCACCGTACTACCGCCCCGTCCTCTCCGCCGACCACCACGACCTCCCTCGCGTACGGTGCAGCCGCCTGACGCCGCCGTCCCCGTTTTGGGTTTCTCCCCATCGTGTGACCTAGTAGAGGAGGAAGAAGGTGATTTCCTCTCATTTTTTAATGTAAAAATTGCATTGTATATATTTCATATTTCCATAATTACAGTTCAGTCCCTGTACACATTTTGTTATAAATATTGATTTTCTGAATTTGCAAAGACAATCCTGTGTTTGACTACTAATTTGGACATCAATTTTGCATCTTTTATTTAAATGAAAAATGTCTTGATGTCGAGCAACTAGTTCTCTATCATGTGGATATTTATTTATATTTTTCTGATATTTGAGTAATTAAGTAAAATTGTTTTACTAAAATTATGCATATTTTACCCGTTCTGTACTCTTAAATATTATCTGACACATAGTTGCTTTAAAAATACCATAAAAATTTGAGATGATGCCCTGAAATGTGCTTTAATTACTATCCATATTTCATCCAAAGTGGAGTTGTCTGTGCCTGAAATAAATCATAGAGTGATTATTGTATTTGGTTTTTAATTAAATCCACATACATCCTTTTCGTAAAATTTCAACTCTCCTGAATTGAGCATCTAAATATCTTTTTTAGATAATTCACACTCTGATTAATTTGCAATGATGAATTTACTAAAAAATCCAAAAAAATTCATATATTGTCAAAAAATTCCAAAAATATTATTGTAGCTTCCTTGTGTCATGTTTATATTCCGATAAGTTTTTAATAATTTTTGCTTACTGTTGGTGTGAAAAAATGTGAAAAAACCCATAAAAAGTGGACATTTTTCATTGTTGCATTTTAACCCTGAAAAATACAAAAAATATGTTTTGTGTTCCTCACTAGATAAGGATTCTAGAAAAAATACAATTGGGCTAAATTGGACTTATTTTCTATTAACATTAATTTGGCCTAACTGTGTGCTTTCTTAGTGTCTTAATTCAACCGCATCTTGTATTTGGCATTTGTTTTTGCATAAGAAAATAAAAGAAATCCGCACTGGAAATCTAGATCTAATTATTGAATTAACTCCAACGTTGTTCCTTTGCCTCCCTGTGTTCGACACCGAACTTGCCCGAGATATAAATTAAGTCGAGACAATCTTCACGGAGATGCTTCTCTCGGTTCTGACTGATTCGCTAAGTACATGTACTACAACATGCCCAAATTATACATCATATTTAGCGACTCGTCAGTTGTATAATGGAAAAGGCACATGAGATGATATAAAAGTTGGGATAACCACGCCGTGGGATGCAACGAGGGTTGGCGTGAGAAAGGAGAACACATATGTCCAAGTCCCATCTTTTCCCCCCAGCGTGTTCAAGCAGGCTAACATGGTTCAGATCGTGCATGGGATATACGACCTTCCTACGACCACCTCTAGCTCAAATCCACCCATTAGTTTCCAGAGATTTGTTCTTTTGTTTATTTCTTTTTTCATTTATCAATCAATCTCTATTTTCCTTCATCTTATCTCTGTTTAACAATTGGAACCTTAATGTAGGTGTACGGCGCATGATGATGCAGTAGATATGCAGAATCTTGGGATATCTGAGCATAATACCATAGAAAGAAGCTCATAGCATGCATAATCAACCACGGTGTTGACAACGAAAGCAGGATACACGTTTGTAAGAAAGAGTCGCAGCCCGTCTCCTTCGCAAACGATAGCACATCAGATTTTTTTTACTTTTGAGATGTTGTTAACCAACTGCTACCATCTATGTTGTGTTCTAATATTTAAAGAACATTCACTTTTATATCTTCCCATCATTCTGATATTTATTTTGAATATATTAAATCTTTGCTTTAAGGTTTATAATCATTACCTGAAAGTTTTATTTATACATCTCAATGGTAATCATTTCATTTAAGATTTAATTATCTTTTAGTAATAGCACATCACTTTAATTCTCACAAATCACATTCGTTTGTGCAAAAGAAAAGTAACAAAATACATCGAATCCGCCTCCTTGTGTTCGACCTGTAGCTCATTACTATGTACCCACATACATTGTGTGCTTGTTTTAATTTGGGTTTCAGATGTAAATTTTATCATTGATTTCCCCTCGATATCGTGCACAACGACTCGGTTTTTATATCGATTTACGCATTTCGATTTTCAACGATCAATTTTTGGTATGGTTGCCGGGGAGGCGAAGTGTATGTGTCTATTTTTTCCTTCCTTTTCACTTTGATTTACTAATATCACATCGTTCTTTTTTTTCGGGTACCCAACGCTCGAAGGAATCTCGATTTGACTGTGAAGCGATCGGCAGAAGCCCGTCCATTTGCTTGACAATCACCTTAGATCCATTGACACTAGGCATATCTATCTAGGACCGCACGTCGATATGATTAAAATTTTTTTTAACCGCTATTTATTTTCGTAGTTAATTTAAATTTCCCTGTATTTTTCCATTGATCTGTAATTTGGACTGGACATTCTTCTCTTCTCAACGCCTCCATATTATTTTTTGTAATAACTTAAGTTTTATTCGTTGCACTGCATTTAGATTAGCTTGTTTGTAATCTCGGCAGTTTTCAAAACAAATTAAAAATTTTCAAAAAAACATCAAAAATACATCAAAAATACATCTGTGCACGCATATTTCTAGACGTATCTAGGATCATAACATTCTAGATTGCATGTGCCTGATTAAATTTAAAATTTCTACAAAGCATCTTGCATAATAGAGTGCTGGAACCAGGTAAGCAATTCTAACCTTGCACGCATCATTTGTTTCTGTGGTTTTCTCCCCTTTCTTAACGAACTAAGAACACTAAAATTGCGATTACTTGAATTGATTTAATCTCATTCGAACCTCTCTTTGAAATCGAAATTAACTCTCAAGTGGTCGCCTTAAAAATTATCTCACAAAAATCTGTTTGAAACTTGGTTGATGCACTGTGGTTTGCACATGTGATTGTGATTGAAGCACAACGCAGACTAGGTCACTAGAGCCCAAATCCCATATTTAGAGGACCTTTTAGAACGCGTAATTGTGTTTTAAAGATTGGATGATAACACCTTAAAATTGAAAAGATAAGCTCATCAGAGCACATCACGCGGTTAGTGCACAAAAAGGAACCATTTTGTGTTTGATTGTGTATGTATGGTCGTCGGTCCCAACCAAGGTTTATAAACCAAACCGGACATTGAACCGAACAGGTATCATTTTTGGTTTTTATGGTCGGACCAATGGGACCGACTGGTCGAATCGATGATGATGTCAACAGTTCATAAAAACCGAAAAAGTCCGAACTGTAGTACTGTTGGTTTGGTTTATATGGTTCAACCGGGTCGAACCAAGTTAGACCAGTATATCATACAAATAAATATAAAAAATGCTACACTAAATCTTTTGAGAGTTTGTTTACTCTTGTCCTTTCAATTTTTTCAATAACACTTATACTCATATTTTTTCTACAATTACATGTGTACCTCTATATTTTTACAAAATGCGTAGTAGTGGCCTTTGTTGGTACACTTGTGCTCCTATATTATACCAACATAAGCATAATATTGTGGATTTTAAAAAAAATATAGAAGCAAAAGTGAAATTGCTTAAAAGTTAAGGGTATAAAATTTATTAACAAACTCAAAAGGGAATAATATGCATATTTTGTAAAATTCTTATAATGCATATATGATGTAAAAAATTAATAATATCAAATTATTTATACTCTAATTAATATAAGTGTTGTTAATTTATTGTATCTCATAGGACAACTATGACATCATCTTCTTCATTTGTTATTGTTATCAAGGTTACAGAAAGCAGTAGTCACTGACTAAGGATTAATTGACAATCAGATGACTAATCAAATTTAGTCGGCCATTAGTCGCTTTTGAAAATTTTAATTATTTTAAGTGTAAAAATCATTTTTATACATAGGCTTATACAATTTCTATACTTTCATAATAAAGTAAAAGAATTAAATAAATTTAAATATAAAATTATTGTATATTAGAATAAGTTTTCTTATGTATTAACATAAGTTTGTATATTTTCTATACCTACATAATGAATAAAAAAGTAATTGACTTTAAGTATAACATTAAGCATATTAAAATAAGTTTGATTTTAAAAAAAAGAAAAAAACAAAGAAATAAAAGCTTGAAGTAAAAGTCTACCGATTAGTCGGTAGACTAGGCTGGCTACTCAGCCCGATAGTGGGGTTGATCGACTAAAAGCGGACTAGGCCTAGTCGAGTCGACTACCTCGCGGACTCGACTAGTCGGACCGAGTAATCGGCCTAGTCGGTCGACTTTTACAAGCTTGATTGTTATAAGTGGACAACCCCATACACAATGTGGGAAGAGAAAGATAATGTTCATATGACAAGAATGGACAAGAGATGATGAATCATTGGTCCATGTAAAGGAGAAGAGATAAAGGTGTAATATACTATTGATTAAAATATGACTATATTATGCATATTTCTGAAAGTTTGTATTTTGTTAATTTATTGAAATCAAAAAATGGATGGTTGAACTGGTAGTCTGGTTCAATTGGTTCAACCAGGTTTTGATGGTCCAACCGGGTTTTGACTGGTTTTGACTTTCTGAATAAAAACCGGGTGGTCGGACCATTTTTCATTTGGTTCTTGGTTTAACCGGTTCAACCGGCCGGTTCGATTTGATTTTTAAAATCTTGGTCCCAACAACCACCACTATTTAACCCCAACTTCATCACTCCCACAAGATTTTCGACATCATCATCTAGATTTAAGATGGCACAACCACCTCCACCAACTGACTTTGATCAAATCGAATATGATGAATTTCAAATCCGAGGACCACCTTACCAAAATACAATTAATCAGCTGTTATTGGCAAGATTCAACAGAATGAGGGAAGAATTAGCTACTATGTGAGGGGAAAGAGAGAGAGAGAGAGAATGAGAGAGCAAAGACCATTCGTGAATATTATTACCCTGGTTTGCATCATCTCACACCATGGATCCAACTCCCTCCCATAGAAAGGAACTTTGAGTTGAAACCGAATACCATCTCTCTTCTTCCACACTTTTATGGAAAGAGTGCAGAGGATCCCATCCAACATGTCCATGAATTCCTAGCCATAAGTGATACCTTGATCTACCATGACATAAGTGAAGAAAACATCCGCCTTAAGTTATTCCCATTCTCTCTAAAAGACAGGGCAAGTCAATGGTTGAGAAGTTTGGGAAGGATCATAACTACATGGGAAGACTTGAGGAAGACCTTTGTGAACAAATTCTTTCCCACTGGTAGAACAAATGCTTTAAGGAGTGCCATTACGACCTTCACCCAAGAACCATGAGAATAGTTTCATGAGTCATGGGAAAGGTACATTGACATGTTAAGGAAATTTCCACATCATGATGTTCCCAAGTGGCACCTATGCCAGACATTTTACCAAGTCCTTAGAGATGACTTAAGAAACATTGTAGATGCATGTTGCGGAGGAAACTTTCTAAGCAAAAATGCAGAGAGCGCATGGCAACTCTTTGAGAATATGAGCAAAAATTCTCTCAACCACGCCTCAATCAAAACTTTTTGCAGAATCGACCCATCCAAAAATGTCAAGACCTACACATCTGATAATCAAGAGAACCTTTAAAGCTTAGAAATGGAATTAGTCTATAAACAGTTAGAAAAAATGGACGTTATTG
Source organism: Ottelia alismoides (assembly GCA_037367405.1). Lineage (NCBI taxonomy): Eukaryota > Viridiplantae > Streptophyta > Magnoliopsida > Alismatales > Hydrocharitaceae > Ottelia > Ottelia alismoides. Next base: position 152,798 of record JAZKJV010009239.1, read on the forward strand.
CTAAACAAGTCGAACAACTTGCAAAATTGGTAGAAGGAAAGCCCCACAAAGACCAAAATGTTAGCAACGTCCAGGAGCAAACTTCATCTTCTTCACAACTCCCACAACCTGTCGCATTTTTACATACTCCAACCCATCCACCTGTCGTAAATACCCCACGATCTTATTCATATTTTTCTCCTAACCAAATGGTCTGCTGCACTAACCAACCTATTGTACAGACGTACACATCCCAAGAAGGTTCGGTTGCCTTCTATTGTGACCCACCTCACCCTTCCGAGACACCACCTCAACCATATGCCAACTGGGTTCAAGGAAACCCACACTCAAACACATACAACTCAGGCTGGCGCTCACATCCAAATTTCTCATGGAGACAACAAGGTAAAGACCAACACCAAGGGCAAGGATTTCACCAACAAAAGCACCACCCCAACCTGAGTACTGACATACACAAACCCAAGGATTACAACTCGCTACTTCAGAGGACCGTTTTGATATGCTGGCTAAGATGATGACTAAATTGCAAAGAGAAGTACAAGCATTGAAGAGATAGAATGAGACCCAATTGAAAAGTTCGGTCCAACCCACACAAGGAACTCTACCTTCACAGCATACTCCAAACCCAAGGAATATGCAAATCACCCCAACAGGATTTCAATACCCCAAGCACAAACCTCCTCGCAATTTTCAAAATTCAGCACAACAAATAATGGAGCTGGATCAAGTAGCAATGCTAGTGCCCATGTCGTGACTCTTAGGATTGGGATTACCATGCAAGACCAACCAAAAATAAAAGGGAAGGAAAAATAAAGGAAAGGCCCCATTGAGGACCAAGTTGAAGAGATCTTAGGTGAAGACGATTGTATATCTGAGTCACCATCTTCCCACACCATACCAGCTCCCTTCCCCGAGGCACTAAAGAAACTCCATTCCAAAAAGAGCTCAATGGCCTCAAATGATGAAATCCTCAAAGTGTTTGAGCAAGTTCAGATTAGCATCCCACTACTAGATGCCATCAAACACATTCCAACATATGCTAAATTCCTCAAAGAAATCTGCACACCCAAGAGGAATACAAAATCTATAAACCAAACACCTGAGCGTCACATTCTAACTCAATAGACCACTAATGCAATCTTGCATCACTTGCCTCAAAAGCAACGTGACCCCGGAGCACCAATGGTACGATGTGAAATTGGTGATACATTATTTGAGAAAGCAGTCTTAGACCTCAGAGCATCCATTAACCTTTTCCCCACATCATCAATTGACCAATTCCACCTAGATCAACTAAAGCCCACACCGGTTACACACCAACTAGCAGACCGCTCGGTCAAGAGACCTAGAGAAGTATTAGAGGATGTTTTGGTCAAAGTTCAGGATTTCCACTTCTCGGTTGATTTCTTGGTGTTGGACATGGAAGTTCCTGAAAAGCTGAGCCACACTCCAATCATATTAGGAAAACCATTCTTAGTAAATGCCAAGGCTCATGTTGACTGTGAAAAAGGCACCGTTGAATTCTCTGTAGGAGATGAGAAGATACAAATTGATGTGATGAAATCTTTGCAAAAGAAAAAAGAAGAGGACAATTGTGGATACATTGAATCTTGTCAACAATTGGATTTGATTGAGGAAGAAGTTATCCAAGCATGTTTGAACACAGGACTTATAGAAGGATCTCCAATTGAAGACCATGACCCATTATTAGAGGAACTAAGCATTGATTTGGACCAGTTCCTATCCACCACATGTGATATCGATAAGGACTTAACTGAATCTGAAAATACTTTACATTTATCAGAAAACACCCAATTAGAGTTGAAACCTCTCCCTGAGAATTTGAAATATGCATTCTTAGGTGAACAACAAACCTTACTAGTAATTATAAGTGCTCACCTAGCGATTGACCAAGAAAATTGATTGTTGAATGTTTTAAGGAAGAATAAGAAAGTAATTGGTGGACACTTGCTGACCTCCGAGGTATTAGTCGTAGTTACTGCACACACCACATATAACTCGAAGATGGGGCTAGACCTTCCCGTGAGATGCAGATAAAATTGAATCTGAATATGCGGGAGGTCATAAAAAAGGAGATCATCAAATGGTTGGATAATGGCATCACTTATGCCATCTCAGACAAATGGGTAAGCCTTGTTCATGTTGTACCCAAGAAAGCGGGGTTGACTGTTGTCACCAATGATAAAGGCGAATTAGTACCAACCAGAACAGCTACTTTGTAGAGAATTTGCATAGATTATTGGATATTGAATACAACCACGAAGAAAGATCATTTTCCGCTCCCATTCATTGATCAAATAATTGAGCGGTTGACAGGCAAGGAATACTTTTGTTTCCTCGATGGGTACTCATGCTACAATCAAGTGGCCATTGAGTCATTGGACCAGGAAAAGACTACATTTACCTGCCCCTATGGCACATATGCTTTTAGGAGGATGCCATTCGGACTTTGTAATGCTCCAACCACCTTTCAAAGATGCTTGCTTGCGATTTTCACTGATATGGTAGGAGATTTTATGGATATATTTATGGATGATTTCTTAGTGTTTGGACACTTTTGATTCTTGTTTGGAGTATTTAGATCGAGTCCTCCAGAGATGTGTGGATGTGAATTTGGTTTTATCATGTGAGAAAAGTTATTTTATGGTCACAAGTGGGATTGTACTTGGACACATTGTTTCTAAAAAGGGGATGGAGGTAGATAAGGATAAAACTGACTTGATTTTAAAAATTCCACCCCAACAAATGTCAAACAGATTCAGTCATTTCTGGGACACTCGGTTTCTATCGACGTTTCATAAAAGCTTTTTCAAAGATTGCAAGACCTCTTACCAAACTTTTGGCCAAAGACCATGATTTTGATTTTGATGGAACATGCCTTGAGGCATACAATACTCTGAAAGATATGGTGACCCAAGCCCCAATTCTCCAACCACCCAATTGGACCCAAGACTTTGAGATCATGTGTGATGCCTCAGACTATGCAGTAGGGGTTGTGTTGGGGCAAAAGATTGACAAGCTACATGTTGTGATCCATTATGCCAGTAAGACCCTAGATGATGCTCGGAAGAACTACACCACCACAGAAAAAGAACTACTGGCAATTGTCTTTGCATTGGAAAAGTTTGGACCATATCTTTTAGGCTCAAAAGTCATTGTGTACTCAGACCACACAACACTACGACATCTTTTGGTGAAGAAGGATGCCAAGCCCAGCCTCATTCGATGGATACTCCTCTTACAGGAGTTTGATTTGGAGATCAGGTATAAAGCGGGAAAATAAAATGCCGTAGCTGATCATTTGTCACAATTACACCTGATGCACAATCACTGTCCCCACCACTACGAGACACATTCCCAGATGAGAGGTTGTTATCTGTGACCCACATACCATGCTACACAAATATTGTCAACTATCTCGCTGCTAACAAGATGCCAGAAGGTTTGAACAAGCAGCAATGAGATAAATTGATTTCGGATTCCAAATACTATGTGTGGGAGGACCCTATTCTGTTTATGATATGAGCTGATCAGATTATCAGACGTTGTATTCTGGAGGATGAGATGCAGAGTGTTCTCAACCTTTGCCATAGTTCAGGATGTGGCGGTCACTTTGCTACCAAGGTCTTACAGAGTGCTTTCTTTTGTCCAAATCTGCACAAGGATGCTCACGTGTACACCGCTGCATGTCAGCGGTTCAGACCTTAGGAGGAATGTCCAAGAAGGATGCGATGCTACTAAACCCCATATTGATTGTGGAGATTTTTGATGTCTGGGGTATATATTTTATGGGACCTTTCAAACCCTCACAAGGATTTCAGTATATCTTGATAGCTGTGGATTACGTGTCCAAATGGGTGGAAGCCGTTCCCACAAGAACCACCGATAACAAGGTTGTTTTGGATTTTGTTAAGAAAAATATCTTTTCACGGTTCGGAGTTCCACGTGCGATCATTAGTGATGAAGGTTCTCATTTTACAAATCATCAACTTGGGAAATTTTTATTTGAGTACAGGTTTACACATAAAGTATCCACACCATATCATCCACAGACCAATGGACAGACATAGGTATCCAACAGGGAAATCAAGAAGATCTTACAAAAGACTGTACGACCAGATAGGAAAGATTGGTCACAGAAGTTGACAGATGCACTATGGTTTAATAGGACGACATACAAGTCACCACTTGGCATGTCTCCCTTTCGGTTGGTTTATGGTAAAGCATGCCATCTCCCTGTTGAGATAGAACACAAAGCTATATGGGCGATTCAAGAATGCAATCTAAACCTAGAGGATGTGGGAGAAAAGAGAAAATTGCAACTTATTGAATTAGATGAATTTAGGAATGAGGCATATGAAAACTCCTACATCTATAAGGAGAAAATCAAAGTCTGGCATGATAAGTACATCTCTAGGAAGACATTTGAGCCAGGTCAAAAAGTTTGGTTATTTGATGCTCGTCTGAAGCTGTTTCCAGGTAAATTGAGATCTAAATGGACCAATCCATTTATTGTACGTACAGTTTTTCCTTCGGGAGCCGTCGAGATTTGTGATCCTTCTACACAACATACCTTCACTATTAATGGGCAGAGACTTAAGCCTTGTATTGAGAATATCTACTCTCTACCCACTACTCCATCTGAGTTCTTGACTGACCCCTAGGGGTTTCACACGTCTAGCTGCGGATGTAAATTATAGCGCTTCGTGGGAGGCAACCCATGCTTCCCGTTCTCTTCTTTCATTCACTTGTATATATCTCCATTCACTTTCATTTATACCATGACATCACTCACTTATGCTAACTTATGTCTCTTGAGACTGAGTCACAAATAAGCATAAGGGGAGTACCTTCATTCTTCACAAAAATGTCATAAAAATAAGAAAAAAAACACACAACAACAAAAAAAATCCACCAAAAAGATTTCCACCCATTTTCCCACCCTTGTACATAATTCATTTTTTATTCATATTTTCCAAAAAAATCATGTTATTCAGAATTTGCATGGAACCTTGGATTTCTGAACCACCTTACCACATCTGCATTCTATGTCCTCTGTTGTATTTACCTTCCATATAGTTGACCATGAGGACATGGTACATCTCAAGCATAAGGGGGGTGGTTAGGATTCCTCATGTCCTCCTAGCTCTTGTTTCATATTTTGTGTTTTTGCTTAAAAATCAAAAACTTTTTCCAAAATTTTTGAAATTCTTCCAAAACCTAGTCTTTAAACAAAAAAATCTTTCCATTCTGATCTACTTGTTTTCCATTTGAGCACATTCATCTTCATACTTTTTACCCAAGAATTTGATGAGATTTTGAATCCATGAACTTGTGTTGAGGATCCCACCTCACCTTTATATAGGAGTCTCAAGAGGTTGATGTAACTTAGGCCATTCAGGCTATTTTAGCTTAGTTAGCCGAGAAATAAATTGGATTAGAAATCAGATGACCTTAAATCCCTTGTTAGACATGAAGATAACCATCTGAACAACATTGTCAAGTACACTTGACACTTCTATCAAATTGGGGATCCTAGAAAGACAAGTGTACAACCCTTACCACCCATGACTCTTGGTCTGTATACTTAGGGAGTTGGGCCCTTCCAAGGGAGAAACATGACCCAAACAACTATATCTTTAAGTTGGCAAAGTTAAAGTATCCGTACATTGAAGGTATTTTAAAATACATCCACACATAATGTAAGTACCCTCTACTTTTAACAATAAATATGCTTCCACTACTCCTGAGCAGTGCCAGAATTGGCAGCAAACTAGTGCTAATAGTCGAGCTGTTTAAAAATCCACTGGAGCAGGTGGATAAAGGGCATCAGTAGGGCCAGAGTTGGCATATCTCGAACACAGATGGTCGAACTCTACTCAACAAAGCTTACAAATGCCAACCAAATCATTAATAAAGCTAACGGGGTGATACGACTTGGAAGGGAAGTTGTACCTCCCGCAGTTAGTGTCAGTGCGAAGAGAATATTGGGCTTGCACACGAACCGAGCACTTGGACAATTGGGAAACTTCAAGTTGTAGATCAATATCGTTCATCATGGTCTGAAATAATGTCAAATGAGAGTTCATAGATCAATTGGATTCTAAGCTCAACTTGATACTCAGGTGCTGTTTGACCTAAGCGACATCCATCTTTAGAGAATCCATCACCCTGCTATATGTAAATAAATTGTCCTCACTCTTAGTTCAAGATTCAAAATCACATCTATTGCTAGGTAGAGAAATATGAAATGGGTTTGCTCAATGGAAAACCTCAGAAGATCAGAGTTCCTTCATTCTGGTTGTTTTGTTTTGATTTTGAATAAACTGTCTTGCCCGGGACTAGCAAGAGTCAAGCATAAGGGGGTGATGAATCTACGATTCATTGCATTATCGTGCCCATTTTTAGCCTTTTATGAGCATTAGTGGATCGAGTTTGCATGATTGATGATCATATCTTTGTGTTCGTCAATCTTCAATGTGATCACATAAATGAGCTTAATTCTTATCATCGGGGTTGGATTTTGCATTCATATTCATGATTGGTTTCTAGGCCTTTCACCATTCCAATTCAAAACAAAACCTAGTTCTTAATAGAGTCTCACATCCACTATCTAAATATTTCTCATCTTTGGAATTCAGGTTGTATTACCAATTGGAAAGTAACTTAATTTCATGGGGTTTTCAATAATTTTCCCTTAACATTGTTTTTCCAAGCACGTAGTGCTCCTTCTTACAACACTTGACTATATGATGGGCCATGCACATACATGCAATATTGCATGTGAATTGTCACGCATATTGTATGCCACTTGATATCTTGAAAGGCACCTTAAAACCATTGATGGGCCTACCATTTCGCCTCACCTTATTTCTCTTCATCACATTCATGTTAGATATACATAGACCATGCAGAGAAGACTCGGTGATCACTCAAAATCCCTACCCATTTAATGGAGCCAATCCTATGCTACATTCCTATTTGAACGAGCACACATCATGGGATTAATTTAAAATCGAATCATGATATTCACAGCCACATATTTGTGATGATTGCTGGAACCACCCATATTATTGACTATTGTGTTGAATGCAAAGGGAAATAAGTTAATGACCAAATCGTACATTCCAAAAACATTACCGAGATCATTGCGATTTCGAAATAATTACTATTACATCGTATAATGGAAAAAGGCACAGGAGATGATATAAAAGTTGGGATAACCATGCCGTGGGAGGCAGCGAGGGTTGGCCTGAGAAAGGAGAATGCATATGTCCATGTCCCATCTTTTCCCCCCAGTGTGTTCAAGCAGGCTAACAGGGTTCAGATCGTGCAAGGGATAGCCGACCTTCGTACGACCACCTCCAGCTCAAATCCACCCATTAGTTTCCAGAAATTTGTTCTTTTGTTTATTTCTTTTTTCATTTATCAATCAGTCTCTGTTTTCCTTCATCTTATCCCTGTTTAACAATTGGAACCTTAATGCAGGTGTACCATGCATGATGATGCAGTAGATATGCAACAGCTTGGGATATCTGAGCATAACACCACAGACGGAAGCTCGTAGCGTGCATAATCAACCATGATGTTGACAATGAAAGCAGGATACACGTTTGTAACAAAGAGTCGCAGCCCGTCTCCTTCGCAAATGATAGCACATCAGATTTTTTTACTTTCGAGATGTTGTTAACCAATTGCAGCCATCTGTGTTGTGTGCTAATATTTTAAGAACATTCACTTTTATATCTTCCCATCATTCTGATATTTGTTTTGAATCTATTAAGTATTTTCTTTAAGGTTTATAATCATTACCAGAAAGTTTTATTTATACATCTCAATGGTAATCATTTCATTTATGAGATGAATACTTACGCGGCTGCAGTCGAAGACAAAGCGAATCAAAATATTTTTGAATGACTTTTCTTCTTTTCTTCTCTTCCTTCGTTCGTCTTTTATTCTACCAAAAAGGTACCCTTTTTGTCAGTCTTCTAGACTTAGGACGTACTTCATCCTAAGTATAGGGGGTGTGCACCCCGATTTCTACTATTCTTTGATCCTCTCCACTGTCTCCTCTTCTTGTCCATACTTAGGGATATCTTACCCTAAGTATAGGGGAGTCAGTAAGAGTACAATATGTTCATTTCCACCCTTGACCCTCCCTGCTTTGCGTACAGTCTGTTATTTTGGACCCTAAGTATAGGGTGGACAATCAACTTCTCATTCGTTCATTCATGTCTCCATTCATTTATTCTTTAGACTTTTCTATACTCAACACGAGTTATATTTTCTCTTTTTCTCTATGATCTACGAGGACATAGCTCAAGCTCAGTATAAGGGCGTCGTATATACTTCGTATATACTTTAGCCATAACTCGTACTTTCGTATTTTTAATAATAATTATGGCTAATTTAGCTATTAAAATTCATCAAAAATGCTTTATAAAAAGATGTTGATTATTCCTCAAATTCTTTTGTATTCACTGATTAATAAATCGAGTAAATATGTTTTTTACAAAATATTTGAATGATAGTTTTAAAATCTTCTTGACAAATCTTTTGAAAACTATTTGGTAAATGTTTTGTTAAATATTTTCAAACTTTGTAAAAATGTTTTTATTGAAAAACTTATTTCTTTGTGTGAAATAAAAATGTTTGAAAATCGAATTGCAAATGTTTGGACAATGGTTGCAAAAATATTTTGAAAAATCTATATATATTGATTGAAAAACCTTTGAATAATGATTTCAATTGTGTGTAAATTTTTGTAAAAATTATTTTTAAAAATTATTTTGGATTATTGTTTTTCAAAGTTGTTTGGGAAGTGATTTACAAATAAGTTTGAGGAATATATACATCACACTACAATTCTTTATATATATTATATAATTGAGCACTTACCACTTGTAAATTCTTAAAATCTAATTCTTGTAAATATAAGATGCATCCTCGTGTAAATATTTTTGCCTAGTTTTTAGCCAAAATCTTTTACTTTTTTTAAAAAAATTCCCCAAAACATTTGAAAAACCTGTTTGAAAATACAAAAATGCATATGCACCATCTTTTCAAAAATCCATAAAAAGTTCAAAATCTTTGAAAATTGCATCACAAAAATATTTATGCATGCATTAGCATTTTTCGGATTGAGTTTGATAATTCCAAGTAAAATCAGAATATTAGAGCTTGGTTGGACCTTAAATCTACCTAATAATAGGAACCTTATAGGAATTTGAATTGAGGCACGTCAGATCTAGTTGACTTAATTCTTTGAGGATCACGAGACTTTGTTCAATGGATTCTTGACTTCCTAAGTAGTGTATTTTAGAGCTCACGCATGTCTCTTGTCGATCATGACCTAACTTGGACATATGCACCTTTCACTTGGCTTAACTTAGTTGGAGTTATGAGGGGATTGGATTTGTCAGTATGAGACACACACAAGTGATAACATTTATCCTCGTCTATGGAGGGAAATTCACCCCAACCCGTCCAGTGACAGTGAACTCTAAAGACAGGAGAGTGTGGGTTGCAATAATGCTTCAAAAGAGGAATAGTCTACTTGCTCAAGAGGAAAAAACTCCTTATGTAAATGCTGATGTAAATAGTATTTCAAAAAATTGCAAAAACAAAAAAATCTAAAAAAGTCGACATGCCTGATTGAAAATAAAATGCATGTCGGAGTGTATATATTTGTATAGTCAATAATCAAGCTTGAGCTTCAAAGTCATATCTTGTGAGCCTGCAGCTAGATGACTTGAGTACACTGGTCTTGCATCCAAGGATAGGTAGCTACACTAGATACCGTCCATTCTTCTCTTCACCCCCTCCTCTTGAGTTAGTTGCCACATGAACTTAGAAGGTAATACCCTGCTCCTCAAGGAAGGAGTTGTTGAATTGGGGAATCATTGGGTTGTCATGCTAGAGAAGTCAGTCTCTTTGTCATTTTAGTTAAGGGGAGCTACCATCACTTACATTGTATGAGTTAGATTCATAGTCACAAGGGTTTGTGTATGAGCTGAAATACTCTGATCTGGATATTGAGGAGACTTTAACAGAGTTTTGGGATTCTCAAATACTGTTGGATTTCAAATATGATTCCCATTAAGGTTCCTCCTGCACTAGAATTCCAACGGTTTGACTTAAACTCCAAACTTTGATTTTGTGAAGACAAGTTTAAGACTTGAACTTAATCCATTTTCTTTCTTTTCTTTGTTTTTCTTTTCTACACTTACTGCACAAGTGTTTGCTAGGGACTAGGAAAGGCAAGTATAGGGGAGTGACGAATCTCTGTTCATCATATTTATTCTCATTTTGGCCTTAAAAACCCTAGTGAATGCAAGAAAATTTCCTTAATTCGTGCATTTCAGCATGCATGCATCATTGTGTAAATAGAGTATAAAATACAATTTTCAATACCCAAAATTATAGAATAAAGAAAAGAAAAGAAAAAGAATAAAATATTGGAAATATGTTATGACCCTAAACCCCAAGACCTAGGCATCTCGATGACTAGGTCGACAAGGAATAAAGTAAGGCAAAACAATAAAATTCCTTGTATTTTATTCATTATTCCTTCATTTTTTGGGACCTATTTTTAGTTCCACTTTTTTTACTTCAAATAGAGAAACTTTGTAATGAAAGTTGTAGATAATAAAATTTAGAAAAATACAAAATTGATTTCACGTAAAAATAATACACAGTGAAAAAGTTACAGTCTAAATAAGATTCCAAAATCCCAACTTCCCATACCCATATCTCTCAAATAAAAACTCGAAATCATAAAAATCACATTTAGTTATGTATAACTATTGATAAGATTTTTAAGGAAGGTGGTTTCATATTTTTTGAAGGTAAGGTGTAAAAGATAGGTTTTGGACCCCTGTTCTATAGTTTACCTAATTAAAATTTTCATTTTATTTATTATTTACTATTTTTGTAGTTTTAATTTTTTACATTTAAAATATTGTTTATATATATGTAAATATTAAAATTGTAATAAAAACAACAATAAAACACTAAAATTAAATAGGTATATAAAACATATAGGTTAAATACCTATATCTATACCTTTAAAATAAATACACCTAATTATTTAAGTGTATAAAATACATCAAAAAATAGAAAAGAATATTTATGTATCTAAAAATAAGTCATAAATATATAAAATAATAAACTAAAATAATAAAATCAAAAATACAAAATAAAAATAAAAGACCTAAATTCATATATGAATATACCTATATATAATCCCTAAAAATTAACTTGTAATAACAAAGCTCTACAAAATTAATAAAAATCATGATAAAATTCTACATAAAATAATAAAAATTTTTATTCAATAATATAAAATTAATAAAATCATTTATTAATTATTTTTTATTTTTTAATCTTTTTCAGGTTGCTTTTTCTTGGTTGGTCCACGTGGACCAATCAGGTGGTGGGGAGGGTTGACCGCAGGTCAACTCTCTGACCCGCCCTACAACCTCTGACACCATGCATTTTGACCTTGTTTTAAGGATTTTTGGAGATCGCATTTAGCACCATTTCGCTTAGTGCCCTTCACAAAATTTGTCCCTCAATTATTGTAGATACAAGCCCTAAGCTTTCCTTGGACCGAGGATCATTGATTCGTTGGGTCTCCCTCATCTTCAACCCGCCCTCACTCTTTGTATAAAATCTCGCCACCATCAAACCTCTCTTTTTCAATCCCTCTTCCACCTTGCACACCCTTATTTCAAACTTGTGTTGGAGTCTAGGTGACAGCAAGAGCATCCTTCGCTTTCGCGTGTGGTGTTTGGTGTCTAATCTGAGGTCGGTCCGCTGCTCGCCATCACAATCGTCGGATCTCCCACTTTCGGTAGTGTCCCGTCAGTAAGCTTCTGTCTCTTTTGGTCGTTTCATTTCTTTAGTTGTGAAAACCCTCATGTGATGGAGCTCTGGATCCGCCCCTATGTTCCAACGAGCCCAGTGCTCATTAGCTCCTACATCCCCCTCACTTTCCATCCCCTTCGTCTTCTCTACGCCCCACTCACCACCATTTCCCTAATTCTTTCTCAGAACTGGTGATCCGTACCTTCCCTCTACCGCTTGCTGAAGGTGCTTCGCCTCACTTCCCCTATCTGAAGCTCCCCAAAGCTTCGCCCCCTTTTTGTGATACTAACCTCGCAGGACCCAGAAGACAAAGGAGCTCCTCAAGAGGTTTTTTTGCTGAAATCGAGGCACCTGGAGCCGTCACTGCTCTCCGACCATGCGGCAGTGCTCGAAGCTTGTCAAACCATTTTGGCATCGCCTGCGGGTCGAGGACCGTCCCAGGAAGCTACTCGGCCATTTTAGAGCTTCATGGCGCACCAGAGGGGAGTGGATTGGCTGGAGGAAGCTCACCTCGGCTGGCCTTCGTCCTTGTTTTTCTGTCGCCCCTCTCAGCCGTCGATCTACGCTAGTTCTTCCAGGCCATCCAACTGTTGTTGGATGCAGCGAGCCAAAGCCATCCGATCCAGAGCAGGGATATAATCCCAGTCATAGCTCGTGAAGCATCACCAACTGCCTGGAGCACGACACGTGTCTTAGTGAATCAAATTCGGTTGTCCGCAAACGCCGTTCTTTTCGGTATTTTATGCTTCTACCACGACCATTTTGTATCTTTAATATTTAGCATCTAAATTTTTATTTATCATTTCACTAATTTTGTAATATTTGCAAATGATCCCCTAATTTCTGGTAATTGCAAACTAGTCCAAGCCATGTCACCTCACGTAGTACCCCACGCGAGGTGGCAATTTGGCAGGCAGGCCTCTAGGGTTTTATGTTTTTTTTTTAACTCAGGAACTTTCATATCACATTGTAATATTTTGGTTAAATTGCAGACCGACCCCCAAACTTTTTGATAATTACAAAAAGGTCCCTATCAGCTGATAAACCAAAGATTTATCAGCTTAATTATTAATATTTACCTCCTTTACTTAAGTTTATAACATGATTCATTAATCGATTAAAACTAATTGATAATTTATGTGTTGCATATAAGTAACACTAATTATTATATATTAATATGGTGTAATATTTTATGTATTTATTTCTTATTAAAAATCATATAAAAATTAGAATTAAATTGTGCACAAATAAATTAACATAAAACAAAACAAAAATCTAAAAAATAAGTAAAAGGAAAATAAATAAAATTGTTTTAAAATTAACAGTATTTAATTTTTATCTATGTACAAAAGACCTCTGATTTCTTTGACGTCTACATAAAAGTTGTAGATCTCATCGAGATGTAAAACTTTCATGTTTACCATTTTTCTAATTTACCCTCTAGCTATTTCTTACTTAATTAATACTGATTTTTTTGAATTATATTAATCTTATTGGGCCACATGGTGTCTTCAAAGCGTGCCACGTGGTGCCTTCAGAGTGCACCACATGGCCAGCTCCTGTGACGCCATACGCACCTTGCTTTCCATCGTCTGATCTTCTTTGTTACATCTCAACCGTGATCTTCTATGTTACATCTCAACGGTCTGCTAGCGACCAGATCTGGATCGTCTGATCATTTTTTATAGGAGTTTATCCAATCCATCCATCCACGCTTCAATGTGGGCCATGTGATCGGCTTTTACTTATTTTAATCCTAGCCATTCTCATCCACCTACCCGTGGGTCGTTAGATCCTATGATCTAACGACTACTGGATTGCTCTCAACCTTCAACCCTCTACGCCCAAGCAATGCAATTCTTCATCTCTTGTCAACTTCTCGCCATTTTCTAACCAATGTCTATTAACTTCCCTCCCAAGTGCTGCAACCATTTGCTTCCCCTTCTTATCCTTATCCTCGCCAATCCATTAGAGCTTCCTAATTCCCTTTCTCTTCATTGAAGGTGGTGGTTGAAACCACCACATATTGTCACCAACTTCCAAATTTCCTCCTTAAACCTTCAACCTCCACCTTCGGCAACCGCATCTGCTACTCCACAGAATTACACGCTAGCCTCTCTAAACCTCTAGTGACAGTGCGGGGGTCAGATTGAGTGCCAAAATGGTGTGTAACTCTGGTGAAATCCTTAGCCGTGTTGGCAAGTTACAACCCAAGTTTGAGGTTGTTTGAGTTGAGTTCCATAGCCATGAACTTCATGCTAAGATCATGAAACTTCAAGATTCACAAATTGGCTCGAGATTCTAGTCTATTCATGTCATCTTCCATCTTCAAGTTTCAGGTCTACACTTAATCTTTTTCTTAGTGTAGTTTCTAAGATTTTCTCAAAAGCAGCAATATATTTTTTTACTTGCCTGAATAGTCAAATACATTCACCTTTGATCAACCATCCATGCTTGTATTCCCAAGCTATTGATCCATTTCTCCATCGTTGTGATCACCCAAATCCATTGTCGTCTTCTCCATGGAGATGACATCCCTTAGGGCTAAGTCCTTCACCCACGAGTAGCCCTCCATTTCATCTTATAGAAACTTTGATATGTTTGTTATGTATTTGTCTTTCATTTGGACTAACAATGCAGGTCAAATCAGCTTCAAAGATCAGAAAATAGAATGCTCTGCGATCCCCTATTTATTCTCCAGTGCCACTTCATCAATCAAGCTTGTTTAGACCTTCACATCTTCTTCGAGCAACCATCATCTTTGCTAAAGGCCAATGTACGTAATTGAACTTTCAGACTGCCAGGGAGAACACAGAGGAGTAGCCTACCATTCACGGTAGTGCAACCATACCTCTGCCGCACACGGAGGAGGAAGAAGAACTCATGTAGCAGATAATGTCGATCTTGCCAAATTAGGAAAGATCTGACGGTCAATATCAGACCATGTTTCTTATCCGAAGAAATGGTTCAAACCTCAGACTTGGACCAGTTGCACTCCGAGCTTATTTCCCAAACACAAGAAAAGCATCAGACGCTAACGCGAGGCCCGAGCCTCCTCGACCGAGCCTACTTCATCACGTGATCTTCGTGTGGGGGCGGAAAATTTGCAGTAAAAATCCAACTATTTATAGATACTAAAGATAAGTCCTCCCGCATGTGTTAACATTTTCGTGTTAGCCCTTGTAGATTTTATTATTTACATATTAGTTCATGTCTGTCCTTATATGCAACAAAACTTGTATGTTTTATTCCAATTGTACCCTGGATTCTATGTTGAATATCCTTTCTTCCTGGAATCCATATAATGTGATTTTGGTTTTGTTTGAAAGCTTTTTTAGCACGCTATCTGATAGGAAGTTGTGTGGTTGATTTTTATTGAAAATTCATGCAATAATTGTTAAGATTAAAAGGATTGATTGATCATTGTAATTTAGTTGAACCAATCACTCTGTGTGAACGTTTAGATCCTTTTTGGCATTTAAATCTTAATGATCTAAGATCATATGATTTAAATTTATTTGGGATCATCAAAACATTTTCTTGCTGGTAAAATCATTAGAGTAGATATTTAGAATATGAGATAGGTTTTTATGGACTAATTTTTCTTACTAAACTGATTTTTACTAGGAATTAACTCAGGGTATTTTTATCATTCATCCAAGTTACTTTTGTGAGTTTTTATGTGTTGTTTCCCTATCTGTATCGTTTATGCATTTATGCTTGCATTTAAATTAGTGGCATAAAAATATTTTAGAATTCTTTATTGATTGTGCAGTGTGCATAAGCTAAGAGTAATAAATCTCTAAAATACTATGTAAATTAATCATTCTCTAATTTAATCATTAAAGTGCTAGCATCGTTGTGTTGGACCTTGGACTTCCTAGGTTATAAATTTAAGCCGAGAACATCATCATTGAGTCTTCTCTCGGTTCTTTATGAGATGCTAAGTGCCCGTGCTATAATGGATCGAAATAAATATATGCATTTAGTGCTTCATCAGATGGCTTCATTGCTAGGGATGCGGCATATTTTGTGATTATTTTTATGAGAAATTATTTATTTTGGTTTACTCCGTAGTTTTTGGTTTAATTATTTTTGAGCTTGTTTTCTTATGTTGTGTTTTGTATTTTTCATACATTTTTAATTAAATTTTCTAAATATCTCTTGAATTTTCTTATAAATTTATATTATTTCGTGATAGGCATGTGGAGCTGACTATTTCTGAGGAACTGCAGAGGCAAAGAGCTTGGAGCACTTTATTGGAGAGCCACACAACATATAATTAAGTTGAGAGATTAGTAGATTAGTTAGTTTATATTCCATTTTCATTTACAGCGGTTCTCGATTGAGATCTCACGTTTGTAAATAAAGGCCTCTTAAAACTTTATTTATTCTTATGTGTGGTTGTGTCGAGAGTGGTTCTCGACTTGAGTGATATTTTAGATTCAAGTTTACGCCAAATAGAAAGATCGTAGGTCATTTCCTTGCTTGATCTATTTTGTAACTTAGAACACTATACACAAATCTCATAAAATTCATAATTGCAAAAATTTAGGAGGTTCATAGATGCACGTAACTTACATTCTACTTAGTCAAAATAATTTGATTTCTTCATCGCTAATAGAAATGTTGTTTAGGTGTGATTTCTCAATTTGCATCATATAATTAGATTTAAAAGTTTTGTTTCGCATCCACATGGAGAGTGCTGGGAAGCGATGCAAGTATCTCTAACGACTGCATGCATCATTGATTTTCGTTGCATTCTGTTTTCTGACTTCTCCCTTGGTTTTTACCAACTTAAGGAATAAAGGAAAAGGGATTGTACATTAGGTGATGCTTGTGGTCACTTAATTTCAAGAGATAACCTAATCTCTTAAAATCGAGAGTGAATTGATGCAAGTTGACTGAAAATAATTGGAATAAAATCAACCTTATTTTTGGGCAGTAAAACCCTCATTTATTTGTAGGTACATTTCTATGAGAGAGGTACGACATTAGGATAGAGCCATGCCATGAATTTTCATATGAACTAACGGTTCTACAAAAATGATTAGCCACTTCTCAGTGAGGATTTATAAGTAGCTGGTAAGCGATCCAGATTTCCTTAGCATTGTGGAGGGTTTAGCGGACGTCGCACATCGCCTGATCCTCAAGTAAACGTGTTGCCATATTTATACGGTCCAACTTGCCCCTATATTAGCTGAGAGTGGAAGCAACTAATCATATGAATCGGGACAGTTTATAGGGAAATTTAGGTTCCTAACAGCTCATAACTCTGAAAAGATTTGTATTGAATCACCAACTAAAATTTGACAAGATAATAAGGCCATCATCTCGTCCTTCAGTGTTGAGTTGGTGAATTAATCAGGGTTTGTTTTAATTATTTTGTGCGAGTCATTATGCACATTCTAGTGCCTAGTAAAATTTAGGTTCTATTGAAAACTAGCATGCTCAATTTCCTTATCTCTTGAGTATCTAGATGGATAATTGGTAGGATATTTCTCGGACTTTACGAGCCTATCACTGAACCGCCTAAACATTACATCTTCACAGGTGATGAATCTGTGATCATCACACTAAAAGTTGAAAATAAAGCTTTGTTCCCGAGTAATTAGTTGCATATTTCCACGTATATTGCATAATTACATTCATGCATGCATAAATAATATATACATTTTAATATTCATATTTGCATTAAATAAGAAGCCCAATTCACATGTAAAAATCACCTGTAAATACCATATTTGTATACTAACTCCAAATCCTATAAAATGAACTCTATAGTTTATATATTACTGATAATAATAAAGGAAAAATATACAAAAAATACTAACTTATAAAATTCACCAATAAAACCCAAATCCAAGTTTGAGACCAAGATCCTTAAAACTCACATATCTCTCTCATACATCCGATTTAAGCCTACTCACTTTTAAAGTAATATACATTCAAAGACCTTAAAAACAAGACTAATTGCATGAAAATCACAGATCGTATGCAAAACTTGGGTTTTGGGCCCCTATTGTATATTGTACATATTAACCTTTTTGCCCTTGTATTTTATCTTTTGATTTCTTAATTATTAAAAATCCAAAAAATTAGATTAAATTGTAAATATTCCTTTCACATTTTCTCTATTTTTATTTTGATTTTTCCTGAATTAAAAATGACAAAAAATTGCAAAAGATAAAAATGTGGTATTTTATACATATAAGGTACCACCCAAAAAATACACTTTCTACATATGACTTTTTTTTATTTTCAGCCCTTCACAGAAGTTGTAGATCTCGTCAAGGCAAGCAACTTTTATGTTGACATTTTTTATGACCTCTTTTGATATTTCTTTCCATTTTTCTTTTGTTTTAAATTTCGATTTTTCTGGGAGCGACAAATGGAAGCTCCTAGAGCTGCCACGTGACACCCATATTTTTACTTACATTAATTATTTGTCAAAAAAATAATAAAAATAGATGCCACTTGGCCGCATTCCAACACACCACGTGGCACCATCCCTCACGTCCAGCCCAGTCACGTGTGCACCTTCTTCCCCCTCAGCTGCATCCTGCATCGCACGGTGCACCTCCCCCACTTCGCACGCATCACCCTGCCTTTTGAGGTAGTGTGTGACTCATCCTTCTCCATCCCCCACACGCACTCCAGTCAACGCGCAACTGCCCCCCGCACCGGCTATGCACAATGCCCATTTCCCCCACGTTCTCTCCTCTACATCCATGCACGAACTCCCTACGTCCCATGCGCCACACGCTCCATCTCTCCCATACCCCACCATTGCCAACCTCCTTTAAAAAGGATCCCCTCCATTCTGTTGCAATCATCCGCCAAGATCGAGAGTGGGAGAGAGAGTGCAGTTACAACCCTTCTGGTGATAGTTGATCGACCATCGGAAGAGCGACAACCCTTGTTCACTCCGGTGAGATCCAGGAGGAAACCTCCTCCTGCTGCATCCACCTACTACGGCTGCTCAGCTCGAGTCTACCGTACCCTCGAGCAAAGACCCGTTTGGAATTTCTCTCCAGCAACCCCAGCCACCTAATCATCTTCAGGTAGATTTTTCTTCGTTTTTCCCCCTTTTCCGCTCTATCCTTTGTTTTGCATCTTTTTCCACATTTCCCATTCGCTTGTGCTTTTCTTCCATTTCATTCGATCCCATCGTCGACCATACATCCACCATCCACTTCTACCTTTCGACAATCACCACCTGCAACACGCTTCATCAACAATCACCACCTGCTATACTTTCACCTCAACCTCACCTCTAATCCTTCCTATCGAGCTCCATCGCACCTCCGTCGTGCAGTCAGAAAGCATCTTTGCCCAGAGAGATACACAATGCATGAGGCTTCCGCGCACCGCCACAGACCTTGGCTGCCTTGGTTCTGTTGTCGAGATGCACCACCCTCTTCATCGACATCCTTCAGTTGCCATCAACCACCCTCATTGTGGACGCGCATCACTAACCACACACGTTCATCTCCCACCGCCTGCGACACAACCTCCCATCGTGTGTCGATGGAGGTGGAGTCCTCCGTGCTCCACTTTGCCTCACCATCGGAGAACTCCGCAACATCTCGCTTTCATCGCAAGGCACCGCCATCGACCAGCCTCCAGTCGTCCTGCATTCCTTTGCCGGTCATTTGTCTATCAACTGTTCTCCGCTCTGCCTCACCATTGTGCTCCTCCAGCTGCCCATCTCTACGACCACCATGAGCCTCCGATCCTGATGCCAACATCACATCTCGGCTTTGGTAAACACACTTGCCAGCATCGACACTAGGTCGAGGCTCCAGAGTCCACCATCCTCAAGTTCTACGCCAGCATCCCAAGTTCATCTGCACGTGAGGTGCACGTGTTGGGTGCCATATTTGCGTCAATATCCCCGTAAAACTGGCATTCGCAAAGAGCACCTGATAGTAGGATATCACGTGCGAAGCATGTGGCAATTTAGTGAAATTGCATTGATACCCCTCTACTTCAAGGCTTTTACGCAGAAGTCTCGCTCTTGGAGATCACGTGCATCGCATGCCCCTTGGAAAATTACAGTTATCCCCCCCCCAATTCCTTAATTGAATAAAAATCCTTGTCAGCATATTTTCTTTTCAATTTTTCATTTATGTATGTGCATATAGAACCTTGCATTCATCTTATCATTTGAACATCATTTTGTCATCTTTTTGTCACTCTAAAAATTGCATATTGTATAACATCTTAGGCTTTATCATTGTGAATGCTTGTTATATTTTTATGAGCTTAAAAATATTTAATATAATTGTATTAGTGGAAAATAGCATATTTTCCCACAGTTTGCCTTTAAGTATTATTAATTAATTTTTGCTCCAAAAATTGCGAAAAATTGTAGTAGGTAGAGTTCATGTATTTCCACATTGTGCCAAAAATCACATCATTCACACACATATCTAGGTTGCAAAAAAATGAATTAGTGATTTGTGTAATTCATTTTTAATTAATTCCTCAATAATTTCAGGAATTAAAAAATTAATTCTGGATATTTCACCTATCTAGGATTAATTAGGTTTCTAAAAAACATTGACATTTTGTATTTTTAAAATTAATTTTGCAAAAAATCACCCTGCATTCATTTTTAATTCGTAGTTATTAATAAAGAGTCAAAAATTCCAAAAAAAATTAGGGTAGCTTATTTTCTTCATAATCGACATTTCTAGCTAAGTTTGATAATTTTTAGACTGAACTTAATCATATTCACATTTTTAACCCACGAAATTGTCCAAGATTGCATTGCATTTTTAATTACGTAAAAAACATAAAAAAAATTCCAAACAACCTAACATCTGAATTGACTTTAATCAATGTAAGGAGAAGATGCCTCCTTGAGTTTGACCTTGGCTTGCCCAAGAAAAAAAATCCCTCTCGATATTAATTGATAAATTAATTAAAGTGATTTTGATAAATCTGATTTTACTCGACTGCAACGAACACATCTATTAGTTTGATCGTTAATCCGGTTGAATTAAGAAGGGTAAATTAGGGTCTTTCAACAGGTCCATCCGCTTTCTTTTTATGGACCATCTCGGTTTTGAAGCAACCCTTACTTTGAATTGTTGTACCATGATTCCACTCCTAGGTGAAGATTACATCTATACTGACCCATTTCCGTTCGTCTTTACTCACTGAGGAAGATCATTGCTTTGATGAGATCGACATGATTTTGTTATCTTCGTCTAGATCTCATTCCAACCCTTTGTTTGATGAAGTGATCAAAGACCAATAAAGATGCCTCTCAAAAGATAAAATAGGTATAGGGAGGAGGAAGAACGAGAGGATCCATTGCATGCAGTGTTGGCCAGGTGGGCTGAATCTGAACAAAATCAAGTACTTGTCAGATCACAGCTTGGCCAGTTACATCTGGGTAACGATAGACCTTTTGGATGCTGCTTATCATCCTGGGTAGTTCCATATGAGGAATTGGTAGGTCCCAACTTAACTTGAAATAGAATATGAGCTAAAGTCGTAGTTCCTTTGGTTGCTACCACATTTTCTTGGGAATTCTTACAAAGAACCTTACACATTCCTTAGGGACTTTGAGTTGGGTCTTTTCAAACCTCAGGCATTCTAGGGTAACCAAGACTACATAAGGCACAAAGACCTTCCAATTGCCTTGAAAGATAAGGTTGATTATTGGATGAAGAACTTGGGGGTAGATGTCAATGACTTTTACCCAGTTCAAGGACTTATTCCTGAAAAAGTTCTACCATTTGAGTGGATAAATTTGATGCATTGATGTATCACAGTTTCTCCCAACTTCTTAATGAAGCTTTACGTGATTCATGGGAGAGATTCAAAGATCTTCTACAGAAGTGTCCTTGTCATGGCTTAGAGCCTACCATCCTGGTTTAGTTTGTATATTGAGGTGTACACTTTGAGGCACATGATTTAGTTAATGATGCTTGTGGAGGCAGCTATACTTCACGAGGAGCGGACACTGTCTAGAAGGTGTTCGAACGAATGGCTGGAATAAGTAGAGCACAGACCGCTAGTAGAGTTTAGTTGGAGACTAAAAATCCACTCTTATATAGTGGTGGAACGAAGGCTACAATAGACCCTTTTTGACATGGGCTTAATAGCAGATAAACTTACAGTGGTCGGATGGATAGATAAGTGGATGAATGAGTTGGATGGTAATCTGTCCAAATTACCTAAGGAGATGTCAGAACTTTCTGAGAAGGTATCAAAGATGAAGGTGCATCTATGACGACATCTGCTACTCTAGTATACCATGTTCATCATATTCAGGAGTAGCAGATGTCAGGGCCAGGCCAACCAAGGGTCGAGGACCAACCTTTAGGCCATCCTTGTTATCATCAACCACCGTTTGCAGAGACTATTACTGAGGAGCCTTCCCAAGTTTTGGGAAGTAAAACAGTGTGTGGTACACTAATGACCCTGCCAAGAAAGTAGTTCTGGGGGCCTATTCTCCTATCAATGTTCCCATACATTCTATAACACATCATTTACTCATACATCTCTTCTAATGAGCTAAGGAACCATTCTATATCAAGCATCGAGGTAGCAACAACAATTCGGGCGTCAGTAGACATATCAGGCGGGCCAGCAGAGTTTGCATTTTCAGATCATGCCCAACATAGCATTCTTCACGTTCTTCATATCCTTCTTCATATTCCAAGAGGCGACATTCATCACCAGGTTCAATGGACATTCAACGACATATTTTGGACGAGCTGTGTTCATACAGAAGTGAAAGTACATATTTTGAGGGTTGATTTAAACCATATTTCAGTTTACATAACGAGTGTAATATTCCTCTACATCCATTCTAGCCCAGGTTTAGGTAATCCCAATAGCTTGAATAAAACACAACATCCTTCTATGGATTAGGTATAATTATTCATATTTTCACAAATCTGGACACAAAATCTATCTGTTGGATTATGTTCATCATATGTCTCTTAGGAGTGTACGAACCGTAGTCATATCTGATTAGGCTAAGGATATGGATAGGACCAACTCTAAAGCTCGACCTGAGGAGACTTCAGAGGATGATGATGCTAGACATCTTTCTCAAATACAAAAACTTCTATAAGGAATATCACGGAGTAGTACGAGAGAGGAGCAGCATGCGTCAGATTTAGAGTCTATGAAGAACCTTGTGCCTTTGGACAAGGGGAATGCTCATTCAACAGACACTCCCTATCCTAAAGTAGACAATCCAATTGTTATTCCAATGGTAAAAGATTCATATTTGAAAAATTCAGTTTCGAATAATAATCAAGAAGATCTTTATGTTTATGAATCTAAGTCTTCACTTCATTTTTTGTCTATCCCTTTTCTCTTGCTCTTAGGGCAGGAAAGTGGATCATTAATAAGATTCAGAAAGATGATCCATATATGGCACAATTTTGTAGAGATAATATCATGGTAAAAGTGCCATTTGATGAGTATGTGGCTAGTCACCCTACATTTCAAAAATATTTGAACGTGAGATGCAAATCTAGCAAAGTTAGCAGGAAGAAACCAAATAGCTACATCAAGATACATCCTTTCGATTTCCACTACTTTTTGTATCAAGAACCAGAAATCATCACAGAAGAAGAGAGATTTAGGTGCACATTATGTGATGAGTCATATCGATGACATAATGTTTTCTTGCACTCTCCTAAATAATTGGTTCTTTGATTAATTTTTACCTTTCACCTTATATGATAAACTGAAGTTGGGCCCTTTACGAAAATATAGAGAAACACTTCAGTTTGTAGATAAATCAATGAAAAGGGCTAAGAATCAAATCAAGAATGTCATTATCTTCTATTGAGGGATAAAATTATAAGGTGGACTTTCACGATCCTTGAAATGGATATCCCACATCATTGGGAGAGATTCACAGATTATCCTTGGACGGCCATTCCTTAGAACCACTGGAGGCATCATTTGATTATCAGATAGGGATGATGAAGTTCCTTTCTCCAGGTGAAGAAGTGAACTACATATGAAGCAAACAAAATGGCAGCGACCTCATTCCGAGTCAAGCCCAGAATTATCTTCATTGTTCGATGTAGATTGCAATGTAGTCAACATACTTGGGATTTGGACACAAAATCCAACAATACAGACTGAGGTACTCCCATATGGAGAAGAACGGTGTTCACATGGCAGTTACTGATATATTTCCAGAGTTCTTGAAATATGCATCTCCATATTCCCTTGATGACACCAAAGTCTCTTTTGACTTGTCATTTCCCATCCCTTCGGGATAATCAATGGAATTAGATAAGTCGGACGTAGCTTTGACCGAGTTACTATTTATTTTTCATGATACAACTCCTTATTCTTCAGTACAGTTGGTGGGTTAACACTACAGTTGAATCATCTCCACTAAGAAGCATAGAACCAGATTTTAATGGTGGTTCATCCTGATATACCTGATGATTCATCATTATCAGAACTGAAACCACTACCTCCAACACTCAATTACACTTTCCTTATGGGATCAAAGAATAAGTTTCCTGTCATCATTAGTTATAATTTGATTGTAGAGCAAGAAAGATAAGTTTTAGAAGTATTAGAGAAGAATAGTAAGGCTATAGGTTGGACCTATGTCGGGTCTCATGGGTATAAATTCTGCACTCTGTTCACACCACATTTTTGTTGAGGAAAATGGTATGCCTTCCCGTGAGTTTCAAAGGAGGCTAATCCAAATCTACGGGAAGTAGTTAAGAAAGACATTGAGAAATGGCGTGGAGCAGGCTTTATCTACCCTATCTCTAACTCCAAATGGGTGGCACCTTTACATGTTGTCCCAAAGAAATTCGGGAATCATATGGTGACCAATGAAGAAGGAGTTGAGATCACGACATGAGTACCCACATCGTGGCATGTTTGTATTGATTACAGGCGTTTGGAATGTTGCGAACAAGAAGATCACTTTCCTTTGTATTGATCAAATTTTGGAGAGATTGGTTGGGAAAAGAGTTCTTATGTTTTCTTGACAGGTACTCAAGCTACAATCAAGTAGTAATCGCTCATGAAGACAAGGAAAAGACCACCCTTCACATGTCCTTTCGGCACATATGCATTCAAGCACATGTCTTTTGGTTATGTAATGCCCTAGGCACATTTCAGCAGTGCATGATGTGTTGATTTGTCGAGATAGGTTGGGGATTTCCTTGAGGTCTTTATCAATGATTTTTCGATCCATGGTGATTCATTTGATTCTTGTTTAGCACACTTGGACCGGGTTTTACAGAGGTGTAGGGAGGTGAATATGGTAGTCTCTTGGAAAAAAGGTCATTTCATGGTCAAGGAAGGCATCATGTTGGGGCATGTCATCTCCAAAAAAGGATGGAAGGTTGATCCTACCATGGTGGATGTGATTAAGAAACTTGATCCACCAACCAACATCAAGTCAGTCAGGTCATTTCTAAGGCATGTTGGATTTTATAGAAAATTTATTCAAGATTTTTCTAATAAAAAAATTTGTCCAACCACTGACTAATCTCTTGAGGAAAGACACCGAGTTCTTTGCTGATCACATGTGTCGCGAAGCCTTTAAGCTTCTTAAAAAGAAGATCATTGACTCATTGATTCTGCAAGCTCCTGATTGGTATCTTCCCTTTGAGATCAAGATTGATGCTTCGGATTTTGCTATAGGAGTTGTTTTGGGGTAGCGGCGATATCAGATTTTGTTCGTTATGTACTACACATGCAAAGTTGTGGATTAAGATATGAGAAATTATATAGTGACTGAAAAAGAATGATTGCAGTAGTTTGGACATTAGAGAAGTTTAGGTCTGTGATTTTAGGCTCCAAAGTGACAAGTTATACAGATCATTCAACTATTAGGTATCTCTTGGAAAAGAAGGATGCAAGGTGCGTCTTCTTAGGTGGATATTGTTACTACAAGAATTTGATCTAGAAATTAAGGTTAAACCTGGGGTCAAGAGTATAGTAGCTCATCATCTTTCGAGGATTGAACTTAAAGATTCCCCTTATTCTGAGCATGTACAAGAGACTTTTCCAGATGGGTCTATTGTGTTATAGATTCATTTCCATGGTATACCAACATGGTTAACTTCCTTTTCTCCAAGCAAATTCCTCATGGTTGAACTAGGAGACAGTATACACTGACTTAAGTCAGATTCAAGGAAATACCATTGGGAGATCCCCTTTCTTTTCTTTGAAGGTCCGGATTGTGTCCTGGAGAAGGTGAATTCATCAGGAGGAATACCTGAGTATCTCACATATTGGACTCACTTGAAGCTGAAGGACACCACTCAGGAAAAGAAACGACTCATAAGATATTGCAATGTGGTTTCTATTGGTCGACCTTATTTAGAGATGCAACGGATTTTGTGTGTTTGTGCCCTATTTGTCAGAGAATGGGAGGGACTGTTAGTTCAAGAGATGAAATGCCCATGCAACCTGTAATTTTTTTGATGTTTTTGATGCCTGGGGCATTGATTTCATGGGTCCTTTCCCTAATAGCCAAGATGAATATATCTTATTAGTTGTTGATTACTTGTCAAGATGGGTGGAGGCTATCCCAACCCGAGCTGTAGATGGAAAGATTGTAAGAAAAATTTATCAAAGATCATATTATTTCTAGGTTCGGGGTATCTAAAGTGTTGATTTCTGATGGGGTAGCCACTTTGTAAATGGATCGATGAAATCACTAGCTAAGGGCTATAAATTTGAGCATAGAGTAACTATCCTTACCACCATCAATCAAACAGCATGGTAGAGGTTTCAAATAGGGAGTGAAGAGTATTATTCAGAAGTTAGTATGTCTAGATCGAAAGAACTGGTCTCAGTTGTTGGACCAAGTTCTGTGTGCCTACAGAACAACCTACAAAACACTGCTTGACACTTCACCTTTTAAAATGATTTATGTCAAGACATGCCATTTTCCCCGCTGAGTTAGTAAACAAATCTAATGGGCTTATAAAGAAGATTAATCGGAGCTATTACTTAGGAAAACTGTGTAGAGACCTTGACCTAAATGAACTAATAGAAATATGCAACCGAGCATATGACACAGCATGATCTATAAGACAAATATAAGAAGTGGCATGACTTGCATATTAGATGCAAAAACTTTGTTCTTGGACATAAGGTATGGTTGTTTAATGCAAAGTTAAAGATTTTCCACAGGAAACTTAAATCAAAGTAGAGAAGTCCTCTCATTGTCATGAGAATTGTAGTATAGAAATCTCAGAGCTTTCAGAGTATGCACCATCCTTCTTGGTTAACAGACAGTTACTCAAGCATTTTATAAAAATCATCATAAAGGTTAACTCCCATAGAAATGATCAACTTCATGCCTTTTGATGCAGTTTCCTGGTATATTAAAAAAAGCATAAGCATCAAGATAGATTCATATCACAAGATTCAACATCAACAGGATCATATATCATTCTTTTTTATTGCCTACACTTAGTCTATGATCAGCCGAAGAATAGGGGGGTCTAATTTCATTCCGATTGCTCCCCTCATGTCCTCCAAGTTTAAATTCATATCTTTATACTTAAGCTATTCCTCAGCTTAAGTATAGGGGGACCCAAGTCCATATTTTACATCTAACTAATTCTTTTTCTCATGATGTATTGGTAATTCTTGATCAGTTCATGTATTTTCTTTTATAATTAGCAATTAGCTTCGGCTTCATTTCACTTTGTGCTATGAGGAAATAGAAAAATCTAAGTATAAGGGGTTTACCATATATATTGCATATATATAGTGTATCCATAGTTCATATTTTTAAATTTTTTCAAAAGTATTGGGGTTATGGGTATCGTATTATACTTCTAAAAAGTTATTATAAAAATATTTTGAAAATAATTTTTGAAATTATACTATTTACATGGTTTTCAAAATTGTTTTACATGGTTTACAAAAACATGGTGTGACATGTTTGGAAATCTTTTGTAAAATATTTTGGAAAATCTATCTATGTGATAATGTTTGCAAAATAATTTCAAAAATTCTTTTAAAGCTAAGGTTGTAAATGAGTCTAACTAATTAACCCTCTAACTTTTAATATATCTCTTTATTTTCCTATAGTGTTTTAATTTTGTCTCAAAGGTTGTGACGTTTCTCCGAACTGTTTTGTCATTTTCAAGTATAAGCTTGCCTTTCTTTGGAATATTACAAGGGTCCGACATGGAGAAAAATATGGATATTATTTCTGTATTATGAAATATTAAGTTGATACAGAGTTATCTGAAAAGAGTGATGCCAATTAAGGAGGATGATCCTTTGATAGAAGAATTAGATATGGAGGTTCCTTTACCTTTTCTCGAGGTTTTTCACTCGATGAATACTCGCCTTTCCTTGTAAGTTGGGTCATTCCTCTTTGTCTAGTTTCTCACTTTAAAGAAAAACTCAAAAATATACCACATGATTTCAAGGATCTATTCATTCCCATAATCATAAGAATTTTGAGGCTTCCCATGTAGATATGGAATATTACTTTTGAGGAAGATTGGAATCATTCTAGAAGGATAGAATTTCACGTTAATGAAGACCTTTCTAATGAATCTCAGATTCATCACTCTAATCTCATTAATTAAGCTCAAATACCTCAAAATCAGTAGTGTTTCTTTACTTATTCTGGCATAATTAGCATTCATGCAAGTTTTGATAAGAATTGCATTTTTCACTCATTTCCACACAAATAAGAAGCCAAAATCCCAGCTAAAATTGACTTGTAAATAGACTACCTTCCTTGATTTTTAATTAATTCATGCTAACTCCGAATGACCCAAATCCACTTCCATTGTGAAAATATCACTAACAAGAATAAATGAAAAATACAAAAAAAAATCACGAACCCAAATAAGTGGACCAAAAACCCAAACCCTAATTCTAAGATTCAGGACTAAAACCCTAATATCTTCCCCAACATGTATCTGTTTTGATCCAACTCACTTTTGAACTAATGTACATTCAATTACCTTCAAAATAAGACCAAATTCAAGTAAATCAGAACTCTATGTGAAAGTTGGGTTTTGGGCCTCTTTGTACATTTTGTATTTTAGCTGATTTCGACCTGTTATTTTTATTTACATAATTAAACCTATTTTATTTCCTTTTCATTTGTCTTCTTTGACGAAAGTTTTATTAAAAATACGCAAAAACCCAAATCCAAACTAAGCTTGAAATCAAAGAAACAAATTGAGTCTGAGTCTTCACTAACTATCTGTACAAAATTAGTCTTTTTCATATTTTAATTTATTTCCTCTTTTTTCCTAATTAACAAAAATCCAAAAAATTAGATTAATGTCTATATTTATCTTTGATTTTATCAAATTTGTTTCGGATTTATTATCTGATTTAAAAATGATAAAAATTATAAAACCAAAAATCCATGTATTCTATGTACATGGGATACCCCAAAATATCACTCTATGCAATTGATCGATTTTTAATTTTACTATCATGAAAGTTGTAGATCTCATTGAGAAGAGCAATTTTCGTGAAGAAACCTTTTCGATTAGAGATCGTTTGCGATTTATTTGGATTTTCAAAGTTTTTATTTTCCAATTTTTGTGGGGCTGACACGTGGCCGCTCCTGGAGCTGCCACGTGTCAGCCTTTTTTGAGTTTTTATTCGTTCAAAAAAAAATTTAAAAGCCATGTACGTGCGTAGCACGTTTCCTTCCACGCATGTGCCCCCGCACCTTCACCCCTGCCCCCCAACCGCCACGTGTCGCCAAGCTGGCCACTCAATCTCGGTCGATCAGACGGCCATGGATCATCATCTTCAACCTCCCAATATGGGAAAACATCCTCGACTTA
>JAZKJV010009240.1:0-30052 GCA_037367405.1 Ottelia alismoides
TGTATGCCAACGCGTCCGCTCCCCGTACCGCCGTACCGTACGGCAGGTGTCCAAGCCGGTGGACGTGTCCAGGGAGGCCCTCGAAGCGGCACTGGGCTCCCTGGAGTCCGACCGGCGCCTGGCCGAGGCCTTTGCACGCGCCCGTTGGCCGGCGCTGGAGTCCTTCCTGGACTGTGGCGCGCCGGCGCTGCTCCTGGAGCTCGTGGCAGCGGCGCCGCAGGTCCGGCGGCCGGCCGCTGAGGGCGCTGCAGAGACATGCCGCCTGGTTGAATTCTTTAGTTAAGGTTGTGCAAAATGTTGATGCTTTTATGTAACGCGCTTTGATTTACCCCACCCCAATATGACCTTGACTGATTGACGGAATCAGCATCGCCAGTGATCGAACGGTGCTTTGATGCATGGCACATGGGCCATAAGTCTAGGGTGGAAGCAGGCTCTGCCCTTCACCATCCACAGGTCCTGGACGTGAAACGATTGTGCTATATATATAGAGAACAGCATGCTCTCATTACCCATGTGTCTTGTTCGTCGGGCGTCGCGCAGGAGCGGTGGTTCCATGAGTCAAGGGTGGCCGCCGTGGAGTGCCTGCGCCTGGCCACGCTGTCGCCCATCGCGCGGCGGCCGGTGCTGGCGGCGGTCGTGCCCGTCGGCAGCAGCAGCAGCGGCGGCGGCGGCGGCAGCACCCGCAGTGGCCTGGCCGTGCTGCTGGGGGCGGCGGCGTTGAGCACGTCCGTGTTCTTCCAGTCGGACCCAGAGGTCAGTGACGTGTTGGGCTGGCTGGGCTGGAGTGATTTGTGTAGGTTTTGCCTAGTCATTGAACACCCGATCATGCGCGTGCGCACGGTGCCGTACCGCGCCTGGCAGCTAAACCCTTTCGACTAATGCGCAGTCTTTTCACGCAGTCAACTAGGGTGAAGATCGCTCAAGCGGCGCAGCGTGCCGTGTTGGCCTCATCCTCATGCAGGGCACCGTCCTTGCACGTTTTCTCATCGGTTGTGTTGCGCCTGCCCTTTTGCTTACTGCCCGATGCTACCGACCGCCCGACCGATCGACCGACCGCTGCCCTTCTTTGCTGCTGCTAACCAGAAGGTGCCGATGGCTCAGGCCATGGCATCACCAGTAACGAAAACGTGTTAGCTGTTGTCAGCTTAGCTAGCCACATGCACTCGCACGTAAGCCAAAAGTGACTGGCACCCTTTGCGCCACCTTGGCATCACGCAGCTGGTGTGTGAGTCGCTCGGTGTGCTGGTCAACTGCGTCACAGCACCGCCCTCCCTGGCGGCGCTGCTGTCGCAAGCAGCGGCAGCAGCTGGCAGTAGCCAGGGACACGCGGCTGTAGCTGCCGTTGGTCAAGGCCATGCGGCAGTAGCAGGACAGCACGCCAATCACACCACTGGACCGCAGCACCACCACCACCACCTGACCGGCGCGACGCCTGGGCCGGGCCACGCCGCTGCGCAGCAGCAGCCTCGCGCCGCGCAGGCGCACGCACACTGGCAGCCGCAGCTGCCGCACGTGACGCCGGCGGCGGCGGTACGGCGGTCGCAGCCTGGCTGGTACCAGCCGCAGTCCCCCGGCGGCGCATCGCCAGTCATTGCTGCCACAGCTGGCGTGGTCTGTGAACCGGTGCGATACGGGGCGGGTGTGGCGGGTCGAGCCACCCTGTTGAACACGTGCACCCGCTTGCTTGGGTACAAGCGAACAACGGTACACAGGTAAAGATGTAATGGATTTCAAAAGATTGTGAAGATGATACACAGGTAAAGATGTAGTGGCTGATTCACAATGGCACCAGTGTGTTTCTTCCGTCATCAGCTTTACGCGCAATGGTCGGCGGGTCGTAGTTACCTTATGCCTAGCCCAGAGCCAGGCACAGGCCTTGTATAGGGCCCTGAACATGGGCTAGCATGCGCTGCGCGAGGGTGATTCGCAGGGCCCGCCATCATTGGATCTTGGTCCTTCCGCCGCGCCGCCGCCCCCCTCGGCCTCCCTGGCCGCCGCGCTGGAGGCGGGCTACGCCTTTGCGCGCGCCGCCGTACGGCAGGCGAACGGCATCCGCGCGCTGATGCAGCTGCTACAGCCGCGCCACAGCAACGGCTCCAACGCCCTCCCTGCCGCAGCCCTTGACCGCGTCCGTACTATAGCCTGCCGCGCCCTTGTGGGCCTCGCGTCCGACCCGGCCATACGGCAAATCCTAACACGGCTACAGGTGATTGGGTCGTTGATGTATAGGGCGGTACGGCAATCGACCTTTGATCGTGGGGGGTTTTACCCTACAGCCGCCGGTCGCCTCGGAGGGCGCTCTGAGGCCCGAGCCATACACCCAACACACACGGAGTGAAGGTGACTTGAGAAGTTAAATCAACCAGTAACTCAGTGCCAAACCCGCACCCGACCGTTGGCCGCCAGCTTCCCGCACATTTCGCCGCTGCCCAAAAGAAGCTATTTGTGGCGCGCGGTCCGCTGCTGTGCTGTGCGGCTTGCATGTACGCTTGTACGGCCGCAGCTGGCTCGTCTGCTGTCCGACCTTGTGAGGGACTCTGGCGGCGGGCGGCGGGCGGCGGCGCTGGAGGCGGCGGCTCACGGCGGCCCCAGCGCCGCCGGGGATGCCGGCGGCAGCAGCGGCGGCGCGGCGGTCAGCCACCAGGCCTTCACTAACGTGGCGCTGCAGCTGATTGCGCTGACGACAGCAGTCGGTGCGCTGGCCCTTGGAGTTCACGCGGTGGTGTGTCATGGTTTGTGACTCAAAACTGGAAGCACAGCTCGTGCGTGGCCCGCCGTTGCGCATCAGGGTCGGGTCGGGTGCTTATGTGCATGGTGTGCCGCCGGAAGCGCGGGCGCTGAAGCGCTTTTGCTCTCTCTCTTGCATTCTCTCGCCTGCCTGTCCGCCTGCCCGGTGGGTCGACTGCTTGGCTGCCCGCCCTCCGAATGGATGGATGGATGGATGGATGGATGGATGGATGACCTTCCCAATCTTTTGGAACCCGTGCAAAAGAACGGATGCATGCATGCAGAAAGAATGGATGGATGGATGACCTTCCCAATCTTTTGGAACCCGTGCAAAAGAACGGATGGATGCATGCATGCAGAATGGATGGATGGATGCATGGCCGCAGGCAGCGGTGCGCTGGCCAAGCCCGACAAGGTGTCGGCAGCAGCCAACGATGCAGCCGCGCCGGCGCTGCACAGGATCGAGCGCGCAGCCATCGCGTCGGCGGCGCAGCTGCAGTACAGCCCGCAAGAGCTGCTACTGCTGGTGTACGAGCACCTAAAGGCGTCAGGTGGGTGACGACAGGGAGGGAGGGGAGGCGTCTGCCGGCCAGCCAGGTGACTGACTGGCCGCGGGCTGCTGCGGCAGCAGCAGGGGGGGCACAGAGGGTGCCGATGATTCCGGCCGCACGCTGCACTGGCGTTCATGCATTAGCCTGTTTGCGAATCGTGTTACATCATGTAAAGCAAGAGGTGATTGGCCGCGGGGCTGCTGCTACAGCTGGGCACAGAGGGTGCACATGCTGTAGGTGGCGGTCACACCGGAACGGCAACTGCTGCCAGACAGACACACGGCGAAACCGCCCTCTATCGCAGTGTGGAGTGACCCAGCTAGGCATATGCCACGCAGCACAGGCAACGGGTGTGGCGCCTTGTCGCAGCCTCCCGCCCGAGACCGATGCCTGGCAGCAGGACGCGCATGACCGCTGCGCTGCGCCGCGGGCGACACTGCCGTCCATCCCCACCTCCCTGTGCAGGCCTTCACGCTGCGGCCGCGGCCCTTGCCAAGGAGGCGCACCTGTCACGAGCCAGCGCCGCTGTCGGCCGCTTGCTGCAACAGGGCCCGGCGGCGCTGGGAGCACCGGCTGTAGCAGGTGCGCCGCCGGCTGTAGCTCACGGCGTTGGAGCGGCGGCGGGCGCTGGTGCGGCGCATGCGACTCCGCACCCGCAAGCCGCTGCCGCCGCCCCCGGTGAGTCGGCGCTGGACGTGGATCAAGCCCCAGCGACCGGCGCCGCCGCGGGTGGTGGCGCCACAGCCGGCGCCACCACACATTCGCTGGATGCGGCCACGCCTGCGGGATCAGTCGCGGCGGCCGTGTCGTACCACCACGTTGGCGGCGCGGCGGCGCCGCTGTTCACTCCCATCGGCGGCGTGCTGTCGTCAGCCGCCAAGCACAAGCCCATTCCGTTGTCAGCGGCGCTGCGCGGCGCCGCCGCCGCTGCTGCTAGCGCCAGCCGCAGCAAGAGCGACTTGGCCGCGCATCACGCCTCCGCCTCAGCCGCCGCCCCCTCAGCTGCTGCTGGGAGCGGCGGCGGACTTGCACGCAGTGGCGGCGGCGCTGCACAGACGAGCGTGCTTGGGCATGCCCAGATGCCGCCGCCGCCGGCAGTGCCGGCCACTGGTAGTGTGCCGGGCGTTGGCCTCAAGCGCCGCGCGAGTACGCCGTTGCCGCCGCCGGACCACCCCACAGTGCGTGCAGCGGCGCCGGCGGCAGCAGCGCAGGCGGCGTCTGATGGCGATGTCGTAGCGGCCGCAGCTGTACGGCAGCCCAACGGCGCAGCGCAGGCTGAGGCAGCGGGCAGAACTGACGCGGAAGGGCCTCGCCAGCCGCCGGGGCGTCAGCAGCCGCCGCGGGCTGCCGCCGCACGGCGCACAGCGGCGAGCGCAGCAGCAAACGCCTCTAGCGGCGGCGGCGCCATCGCAAGCACCGGGCGTAACGGCGCCGCCTCTGTGAAGGCCGCACCTATCGCCGACGCCAAAGCAACGCAGGCTCCAGGGATCGTGGGGTTGGCGTCCGGCGGCGAGCATGTAGTCAACGGAACGCTGCCTGCTGTTACAGCAGCAGCGCCAGGCAAGGCTCCGCTGCATGCGCCGACGCCCGTTCGGCCTGGTCCCCATGGCCTTATCGTACGTCTGGCGGGTGACGTGGACATGGGCTCCGTGCCAGCAGCTACTGCAGCTACGGCAGGCACTGCCGTACATGTCGGCAGCGGGCAGCGGGCCGTACGGCCCATGAGAGACGAAGACTACCTGTCCAGGCTGTTGCAGGCGCAGCAGCACGGACGCAGCACCAGCCACAGCGGCCGTACGGCAACGCCCTTCGCCGCCGACGACGACCCAGTGCCCGCAGCGGTCGCGGGCCCTTTGCCGTACGCACCTTCGCCCTTTGCTGCCGTCGCTGGCACCGCCGCGGCTCCCATTGGACAGCCGCGGCCGGCGGCGGGTACGGCGACAGCACTGCTCCAGGGCCTGCCCTCGGCCCGGCGCAGCGGCGCCGCCGCCACCGGCGCGGCCCTGAGCGTGGGCGCTCAGCGCCTCCGCCACGGCGCCGCCACCCCTGCGCCCACCTTGCCGCAGCCCGACCCACAGCCCAGTGCCTCCACCGTGGCATCATCGTCATACCTACCAGCTGTGGACGGCCTCAGCGAGCTGCCGCCGCACGTTGAAGCCGCAGCAAGGTGCGAAGGGGGGGGGGGGAGGGGCGTGTGGCGAGGCCTGGGCTGGGTGTAGCGCGAAACAGCCCCGCACCGCACCGCACCGCACCGCACAGCACGGCGATCAGGCGGCCGGTGGCAACGTGTGGAAGGGCGAGAACGCGTATCGGCCCCCTGCCGCCTCCGCCTTTTAGCTTTGACCCGCACCGCTCTCCTGCCACCCTGTGGCATATGTGCTGCGGCGCGGCGCGGCGCGGTCGCCGTGCAATCACGGGAGGGTGCCGTGTGGCCCAGGGCCCTTGCATCGGCCGAAGGCGCACCAACTGGTTGTGAGCCGTCCGGACGTCGTCAGCGACGCCGTTGCCGCGAGTGATGAGCAGTAACAGACCCGCACTCCTTGTTCCGTAACCGTTCCTGTTGTGGTTGTTGCTGTTCCTTGCCATCATCGTCGCTGTTGTCGTTGCTGTTGCTGTGTGTCGTGGCCCGCCCCAGGGACGTCTACGCCGTTGCCGGCCCGCACGCGCCCTCCAAGCTGCACCACATCGTCATGGCCCACCTGCGCCACCAGCACAGGCAGGCGGTCATGACGGCGCCGGTGCCGACGGCGGTCGTGCCGCCCATACCGCTCTCAAGGTGCGGTACATGCATTGCCGCGGTGCGCGAATACTACCGTGTCTACTACCGTATCGGTCTATAGGCCATATGCCCTGTCATGTCCAGGGATTGTGAACCTTGCCGCAGCCCTGCTGTGCGCCCCGGCTTCGTGTTTGAACGCAGCCCGCCCGCAAGTACCCGTTGCCAGGGATTGGAAGCGTCTCATCCGCATTCTTCTCCGGTTGAAGTGGCCACCCAGCAGGCCGCACACACATGCAGTGCAGTGAGACGCGTCTCACCAGGTTCTGGTGGTGTGGCGGTGCGGTGCCGTGTGCCGCTTGGCATCAGGCAGTACGCTGTGAGCGAGGGAGGGTCTGGGCTTGGCGTGGATAGGCGGGCGTGCATTCAACCTTCCCCAATCCTCTTGAAACCCTTGCAACGGAACCCTGCCCGCCCAAAGCCAACTTGTAACGACGTCGTTTAACGAGGTCTGTTGCGCTTCTCCAACTGAACGGCGCGCCGCCTCTCGCCCTCCCCCCCACGACCGGCGCTCTGCCTAACGATGCGGTCAACGCCCCCTCCCTGTGCCGCAGGCCGTACGTGATGCCGCAGCCCACGCGCGCGCTGGATGCGCCGGCTTCGGCGGCGCGGCGCGCAGCCGCGCGAGAGCTTGTCGCCGGCGCCGGAGGGCGCGGCGGCGCGCGGGCCAACCGCCACTTCATCTACAGGTGCTGAGTGGTAGCGCTGTGTGCTGCGCCGGCGGCGGCCGCGGCCGCAGCGGCCTGCACGCGGGTGCCTTTGGGGCTGCCCTGGCTGCAGGAGCGTCGCACGCCGCTTCGGCCGGCCGGGCACTTTACATCGCCTCCAGCGACCTTTTGCGGCTCTCGCTGCGCGCGCCGCCCCCCTGCCGTACCGCCCCCACAGCCGCCTTCGCCAATCGCGCTGCCAGTGCAGCTTACAAGCGGCCCTTGACTGACCTTGCGCCTGGCAGGCAGGGCTCATCGCAATAGCAGGCAGGCCTTTTTGCAATGCGCAGACAGGCCCGTCGTTATTCGCAGACATGCACGTATCGCTGCATGCGCTCATCATCCTGCCGTTCTGCGTCCAACATTTTTCCCCCCGTCTGCAGCCGCTTCCGCCAGCTTCGCTCCTTCCGTGACGACGGTGGTGGCGTGGTGCAGTGCGCGTCCTTTGTGCGCGGCTGGGATTTGCTGGTGGTCGGCAGCAACGCGGGGGAGCTGCGCCTGTACGACCCGATGTACGGCGACATGGTCGACGCGCGCGACGCGCACAGTGGACCCGTCGTACAGCTCCGTACTTACGATGACCCGGCGGAGGTGCGCTTTGGGGGGCCGGGGGCGCAGGGAAGAGGGAGAGAGGGAGGGAGGGAGGCCAAACCGGCGGGGGGTTTCTCGCTCCGCACGCCCAGCTGCAGCGTCAGCAGCAGCAGGAGGCGCGATGTGGGTGATGCCTCACTGACTCGTCAGCTCGCAGAGCAGCGCCACAGCACAGCCGCTGGCATATAGGAGCAAAGCATCATCACTGGCGTTTTGCGGGCTGCTGCAGCTGCTGCTGCTGCCGCCGCCCAGCCGTAGCGCCGCAGTACACCGCGGCATGGCGACGGCAGCAGCAGCTGCGGCTGCAGCACAGGGCGTCTCTTGGCCGGCACTCTGCCAACGGGCCTCGCGATCCGTCCGCCTTATTGCGCTTTTTAAACGTGCGTGCTGTGCTGCGTGCATGTGCGTGTGTGTGTGCCTCCGCGCGCGCAGCCGCTGCTGCTGTCCTCGTCCCGCTCCGAGGTAAAGCTGTGGGCGGGCAGCGCGCTGGACCGTGGCCCGCTGGCGACGTGGGAGGCGGTCACCAAGGCGCGCTTCAACAGCGCCGGGACGCAGGTGCGGGGACCATGGTGTACGACAATGTACGGCAATGTACGGTGAACGCGGCATAGGCAGGCCCCGATAGGCGACGACCGCGCGGATGTAAGGTCGAGGGAGGGCGGTTGACCAATGTGTTTTGCCCCTCCGCGCTGTCGTACCCGCGTGGCATTCCATTCCCGACCCCGACCCCGGAACCGCGCACGCCCCCCATCTTTCATACAGATGGTGGCTGTCACCGCGTCCGGCCTCGGCGCCGCGTCGCGGCAGGCCAAGATCTACGACATCCGCAACGCCTCGCTGGTGGCCGCCCTGGAGCCGCCGACCTACGGGTCAGGCCCCGCCGGGCCTCACGCCTCCCCCGCCGCCGGGCTCGGCGTCGGCGGCCTGGACAGCGCCCTGCGGGGAGGCAGCGGTGGCGGCGGCTTCCGTGGCGGCGGCGGCGCGGCGCAGTCGTTGCTGCTGGCGCCCGCGTGCTTTGGCCCGCCGGGGCAGGAGCAGCTGCTGCTGTGGGGTAGCTGGCTGTACGACCTGCGGTACGGCAGGGGCGGGTGGGTGGGTGGGGAGGGAGGGGCCGCACGGTTTACGGCAAGTTGCGGTAGGCGCTGCCTGGCTTTGGCTTGGCGTGCCCTGTGCGGTGCTATGCTGCAGCGGCGCCGTACCGGTTGGGCTGCCTGCCCCGCGGAAACAGTTTGGCCGGCGCGTTAGTTGTTCGCCCCGGCGCCGCCACCGCGCTCGCCCGGCCCCGTACGGCCCCGTACGGCGCCTGCTGCGCCGGCCCCGTTGCGCCGCCCGTTTCCGTACGGACACCTATGAGCAGCACGGTTGCCCGTGGCTACCGACCAACCGGTCAAGATTACCACCAGCCGCCTCGTAAGTGTCTGTACGGAAACAGGCGCCATTCCAACGTTCCTTGCACGGCCTCCGAGCACCCTGTACGGCCCTGTACGGCCCCCGCAGGACTCGCGTCCCGGTCCACCAGTTTGACCAGCTGACCGACCACGGCTCCGGCGCCTTCCACCCCTCTGGCCTGGAGGTCATCCTCAACAGCGAGGTGTGGGACCTCCGCACTGGGCGCCTGCTGCGCAGCGTGCCCTCCCTGGACGGCGCCACGCCGCTGTTCAACGCCACGGGCGACGTCATGTACGCGGTGAGCCACAGGGCAGCAGGGCGGTAGGCCGCGGATCGATCGTTGCAGCAGCGGCGCGGGCAGGGAGGGAGCCAGAGGCCGGCCGAGGTAGAATGAGGGGCAGGACGCGTGTTTCCTTTTGTGTGTGTGTAGGGGGGGGGGGGGGGGTTAGCCTGCAATGCCGTGTACCGGTACATTCCGTCCCGTGGCCGGGGCATATGCCCCTGCCCGCCGCGTGCATGCGCGTCCCTAAGCCTTCTGCGCCCACCCCTGGCGTGGCTCTGCACCTGGCCCCGTTGCCCTCGCCTGCCTCCCCGCCCTGCCAGTGTTCTCTGTCGTACCTTGCCGCGCGCAGAAGGCGCGGTCCACTCCCCCCCCTCCCCCGGCCCGTCCCTCCCCATGGCCCTGCGATACCTCAACCCTCAACCCCCGCCCCCCCCCCCCCCGACCCGCCCCCCCCCCCCAAAGATCCGGCGCACCCCCGAGGAGCCGATGGCGCTGCTCAACCCGCGCCGCGCGCGCCACCCGCTGCACATGGCCTTCCGCACCCTCGACGCCACCACCTACGCCGACATCGCCGCTGTGGACGTTGAGCGGGTGGTTCTCGACATGGCGGTGGGCGCGCGAGGGAGGGCGCGAGGGCAGGGGGGGCAGGGGGGGCGCGAGGGAGGGCAGGGGGGGGGCGGCCAGCGGCTGGCAGCAGTTCATGCTGCCCGGCCGCCCGCAGCTATCCATGACGTGCGCATGAGGGTGCGTCCGCTCGCGCGCGGCGCAGGAGAAGGCGCCGAAGCGCGCTTTGGTCCTCCTCTGTGCCGCTACTGGGCGTGTCAGCGACACCCCAATGCACCGCATATATGTCTTTTTACACGTAACGGCCGGAGCCTGTGGCACAGACGTCTGC
The DNA here is from genome assembly GCA_037367405.1 of Ottelia alismoides. Taxonomy (NCBI): domain Eukaryota; kingdom Viridiplantae; phylum Streptophyta; class Magnoliopsida; order Alismatales; family Hydrocharitaceae; genus Ottelia; species Ottelia alismoides. Next base: position 9,923 of record JAZKJV010009240.1, read on the forward strand.
ACTGCACATAGGAGGACGACTCGCCCCGGGGGGTCCAGCCGCGACATCCAGCGACCATCACATCCAGCCATTAACGACTGGTGCGGGCGGGCTCCTGCAGTACATGGACCAAAGTGCGAAGGCGGCGGCGGGGGGCGCTGACACCCCTCCCGCCTGGCGCGCCGTGCGTGTGTGCAGGTGGACACGAGCGACTCGCTTGTGTGCGTGGTGACGGCGGACTTCGTGGATGAGGAGATGAGCAGCAGCGCGCGGGTGTACGAGGTCGGGCGCAGGAGGTACGGATGTACGGCGTACGTCGCCCCAGGGGGGGGCCAGGCCACGGTGGGGGTTGGGGGCATAGGGGCCGGCCGTATGGCGGTGTCGGTGGCTCGGCGGACGGCAACGACCAGCGCGGACGCGATCAGGCAACGTAGCACAAGCGCTAGGAACTTGGGCGTTGTGGGCCACAAGGCGCCGGAGCGCGCTGCGCGGTGCGACGGTTATGTCTGCGGTCATATGTCCGCTTTGTTGTTGTGCCGTGCTATAGCGCGCTGCGCGCGCGCTCTCGCGCGCGTCATCATGCGTCATCATCATCGCGTAATGACAACCAACGACCAACAACCTCTGCCGCGCTGCTGCGTCCGTCCGTCCGTCCGTCCGTTCCGCCAGGCCTCCTGAGGGCGACTCGGACGGCGACGACGACGATGACGACTCAGATGAGGATGAGGAGGACGAGGTGTGTGTGGGGGGGGGCCTGCAGCCGAGGGCTGACCGGGGGTGGCTGCATATGATGGCCTCTGGAACGTCTTGTCTAGCAACACACCTGCCGTCGTGAAGACCAGCCCGGTGCATGCATGCATGCGTGCATGTGGCCTCTCCCCGCTCGGCCGATGCGTTCGTGCAGTAAGTAGCACACGGCGGCGTCGGCGGAAACGCCCTTTTGGTTTTGTCTTGATTGCGTTGCATGCATCGCGCGGCGTTGGTTGGTGGAGGGTGTATGTTGATTGTGTATGCGCGCGCATAAAGTGACGCACGCCGTCGGAAGGGGTTTGTCCGCCGGCTCCGTGCTCATTGCCGCGGCTGCATATGCCGCACCACCATATGCCCGCCTGCCTTAAGGTCCGGACCATATGCTTGTCTCACACACATTCGCCCCTGGTCTCCTTCGTAGCAGGAGGAGGATGAGACCATCGACTTCGACTCCTTGTCCGACTTCGAGACCCCTGCAGTGCCGCCGCGCCGGCGCGGCCGGGCCGCGGGTGCCAATCGCGGCGGCGCTGCACCAGGCGGCGGCGGTGCCGCCGCAGCTGCCGGGCTGCTGGCGGCCAATGGCGGCGGCGGCGGCACTGGCGCGCTCGGGCCCGGCAGCGACGATGAGGACGGCGAAGACAACGATGACGAGGAGGGCGGAGAGGGCGAAGACGATGATGCAGGTGTGTGTGTGTGTGACGTCGTTCCGCCCGCCACTTCACCTCCCACCCACGGCTACACCCACACACACATGCGACTCACTTGCACAGGTATGCGCGGTCCACTGCATGCATTACAGTATTCAGAACAGCGTATCTTCTCCTCCTTCTCCTTCGTTAGTGTGTGTGTGACTCCCTGCAGCGGCGCGGCGCCTGGGATCAGGCCCCCCACACACACACACGCTGGCGGCAGCCGGTAGGCCTATCGAGGGCCGTACCTGCCGTATCTGCCGTACCTGCCGCCAGTGTCGTCACGCTACGGGCTGTGAGGGGGAACTGCCGGCCGTCCACTGTGCGTGGCGAGGACAGTCTGGGGGCCGGTTCCCTGGTGCGCGGCTGGCTGAGCCGGTGGGGGTGGATGGTGCGCGCATCCCGCTGTCAAGGTATGCCGTACAACCCTACTGCTTCTGCGACACCGTGACCGCCGCCGCGGAACCTGACGCACAGATGGCGACACAGACGACGACGCCATCGGGCTCGCGATGCTTGAGGACGCGTACGCTGGGCTGGAGGACGACGAGGAGGGCCTTATGGGCGATGAGGATGAGGATGACGAGGACATGATGATGTACGGCGATGACGATGACGAAGAGCACGATGACGGCGATGAAGATGATGACGAGGATGAGGAGGACGGGGCGGATTCGATGGCGGGCAGCAGCGACGAGGACGAGTAACAGCAGGGAGGGGATTGCGTACGGGAGTGTCCAAAAGGCCAATGAGATTGTGGCATGGGGAACGCTGCCAGCATACAACGCCAACCAACCAACCAACGAAGGCGGGCACTTACGTGATTGCGGCACGACCGCTGATGGTTTCTGACAGACTTTCTTTGTGCGGCAACCGGGGAGGGGGCGAGGCGCCGCTGTAGCCGCCGCTTTTGGCGTCGCGGCGCCCTGGGTGGGCGGCCGGGCGGGGAACTGTGCTGCTGGCCACCGCCGCGTTCGCTCTTCTGCGTTAGTCGCGTGTCTGCGACGCGTGCCGGTGTTGACAGTGATGAAGGAATGGATGGAGGGAGGGAGGGGTTGTGCTGAACATGCGAGTGGGTGATGGCTGTCGACTTGGCAACTGGCCGCTGGGTGGTGGCGGGTGCGCTTGAGCGGAGAGGGGGCGGGACAATCGTCCAATTATTGGTGGGAGCCAGGTGTGCCTGACGCTGCCTGTTGCGTGTCGTGGAGTTCCGTTGCCTCCCAGTGGTTGCCGTCGTTGTCGTCGTCGTCGTTTGCGCGCTTTGCAGCAACACACATCATCATTCATCCATTTTTACTGTTGTTGTTTGGGTTGTCCGTTTCACCCCGTACCATAGGCTCTCACCTACCTACGTATGCACATGCACAGAACCCCGTTTGGGTGGCCTCGGTGCCTCCCTTCCGTCTTACGTTGCACCATCCGGCACGTGTGATGTGCGGCTGCCGTTGATTACACGTTACGGTGCAGCCAGAGGGTTCAAGTCGTGTGTGGCTTTACCCATGCACTACGCCCGTAAGTTTTACCTCAGTGATGGGCGATTGGCGGCGATTGGCGGCGGCTCGGACCAGCTACGCCACTGAGCTGGATGCCCTCTGTGGTGTAGCTTCATGCCGCTCGTTGCATACATGTGTCATGTGTATGCGCCCGCTGCTGCAGTAGATTTTTGTGCTTGTGTGCGCACCAGGAAGTGCAGGGCGGCGTTGACCACTTGCTTAGGCTTAGTTGAAGCAGTCACCAATTTGGACGTTGATGCTTCCAGATGAAGGCTTCTACCTTTTTGTTTACGGACCCTGGACTTCAACAGGTCAGCCTAGAAGACCCTCGGTTTCGCTAACTGCAGAACCACAAACGCTGTGCGCAGCCGCAGACACTGGGCGCAATAGAGAGAAAAGGAACTGTTGCGCGTCGGGCTGCCCCACTCTCTCTCCGTCTATCGGCTTGTACCTAACCCCGCCTTAGTGCCTTTTTTCGTTCATTGTTTCGCCAGCCAGCAAGCAAGATGCAGGGAGGGCCCCGCGGGCCATGAGGCTCCACAGCCGCCCTCAAGGATCCGTGCAAAGAAGCAGGCAGAACGATGCCGGCCGGCTGGAGCAGCTGGCTCGTCGTCACAGGCTGTGGTGTAAGGAGCCATGGTCATCGCGGTCTACAATTACAAAGGCGGGGTGGGAAAGACCTCCACCTGCATCAACTTGGCTGCCGCCATGGTCAAGGCGGGGGAAGCGCGTACTGCTTATCGATGCTGACAGCCCAGTGCAATCCAGAGGAGAGAGGAGTACAACTCCGGTCCACGCCAGGGGGGGCCGCCCCTGCCGTACGCCTTTTTGGGCACCGCACCGTCTGCGGCACTCTGGGGGGGGGGGGGTCGTTGGGTCCTCTGGTGCAATCTGACAACGTTCTTATTTCCCGAAGACGATGATGATGACGCAAGCGCGGCGGGCAACGTGAATAACGTGAACACGGACGAAGCGGATGAGCCCGCCGCCAGCCGCCGCAGGCAACAAAGGCGCTGCGGACGATGAGGAGCCGCTCATCATCAGCCACCGTCCCAACCAAACAGGCAGGCCGACGACCTGGGTGTGCCTCAGTACATACTTGGAGCCAGGAGCCCATCTACAGGTTCGTGCATACACACTGATACATCCATTTGCATGATCAACTATGAGGGCATGACCTGTCAAAAGACTATGATATGCGGACCGTTGCTCGGCCACAAGTTGCTGGGGGACCGCTTTGCCTTCCTGCTTCCACTTTCCAGGATAGGACGAGGACATGGCCTGAACTCTATCTGTAGGCTGTGGCACTACTCAAAACATACCCTAAACGTTTCGCGAACAGTGTCATTTGTGTTGCGTAGGCACGTTTGCCCAAGGATCGTCCGGGGTATCTCCTATTCGTGTACCGGACGTCGCTGCTGTATGACGACAGAAGCTCCGTTCACGTGTTGTACCTGATCACAAGTTGTCGTATGAAGCTGTTTCGAAGTGAAGTGCGCGCGGGATAGCGTGTGGGTACTGCCTTGGACACCTGACCAGATGTTGGACGGCACAGGTGTTGTGTCGCCACTAGTTGCTCAGATCGCTAAGTCGTGCGTAGCGTGCATGCTAGGCACTGTGGAGGGAGTGTGCACTGCTTGTGCGCAGGCGGAGAGGGTAGGTAGGTGCACAGGCGCCTTGGTGCGGGCGTGCACAGAGTAGATCGGCCGCTCGTTGGCCGGCAGAGGGAGAACAGGTGCGGCTTCGCCGCACAGGGGCGTATGCAAGCGTGCTGCTTGCGTCAAGACACTGGGGCCTAAGCTCTATTGGCTAGACGTTACACGTCCCCTTCCTTCGGGCGGGACAATCAGACACAGGCGCCGGTGATCTGGGTGACAGGGCGCAGAGGGCATACACTTGATCCAATCACTTAAATTGGCAGCTCAGGTATCAGCGCCTGAGGCGTACCTATGGCTGCCCAGCTCCGGGGCTAACGCCCTGTATCACCTCATCAACCCTCCTTATACACCGTTGTTTGGGAGCTGGTGGAGCGCAAGTACGACGCCCCTCGCCTCCTGCGCCAGCTGCAACGCATCCTGGAGCGCAACCCGCACATCCTCTGCCACTGCGCTCGCCGCGACATCATCCGCTGGACGCAGTCCAACATCGCCGCCTTGCGCACCGCCGCCGCCCTTGCCGCTGCCGCCCCACCGGCGACGGCAGGCCCTGCACCGGCCCAGTCGGGGTGAACGCCCCAACGTCACCGCTGGGCCGCTCTACAGCACCGTCACGTTACGCCGCTGCGGTGTTCAATTGCACAGCGCGACCGTACGGCTCCAGGGACCTCGTACGGCTCCAGGGACACCGCCCCGTCTCCCTGCAGCCCCCCACTTCTCGCCCAAGACCCTGGCTACAAAACCGGCGAACGGCGTGCAGCGTGGTTTGTCCGGGCGCACGCTGGCGGGGTGCATCGTACTGACTCGGGGTCTTGTTCCGTTGCGTTGCAGGTGATTCGGCACTTCTGCCTGCGGAGGGTGCCAATCACATTTGGCTTTATGTCTAATCATATGTATTGGTAATGGCTAAATACATCATACATCATGAAATGACGGGGACCACTGGCACCCTCTGCTGCCTGGCGTGCGCCTGTTTGGCATGGACGCTCGGCACGCTAGCGTACACCAGGCGGGTGGCTCGCACAGCACAGCATGCACGCGCACGCGCGTTGTTGTGTCTGTTCGGCTGCTTGCGCTGCTGTTTTCTGCGCGGGTTCGGGCGTGGCAGTCAGGCTTTCTGTTTTCGTCGTCGGTTGCTGTGTAACAGGCAGGCTTCCGTTTTTGCAGCTGTCTCTTTCCGGGTGGGCGGATTCTTTTGCACGTGATCCAACAGATTGGGAAGATCATGCACTGCTGGCGATGGTGGGTCTAGGCTGCATGACGTAATTCCAGGGGTTAAAGCAGCTACCGGCAGCTACCGGCAACTTCTCGCGCATGTTTTTCCGCGTCCATGTTTCCCAAATGCAGCACTCACTTTTTGGTCCCCCCTTGGCCTGCCCCTGAGCGATGACCTTCGCCACACTTCGCTGATCGGTGCGTTTGCGTTTACGGCGCGTTTCGTTGATGACTTACTCTCCGCGTTCAATGCGGCACTTACTGACTTGTTGTATGTTGATCAATCCCTTTGCGGTTTTCCGGGTATCTATCCACGCTCTCTTAACCTTAGCTCGTCTCAAGCCGGCCATAATAACGTCCCATACATGGACATTGCCCTTTCTTACGAATTTCACGAACGGGCAAACGACCCGGCACGCACGTTCCTTGTTCGTTTGAAGTCCTTGTACTACAACAAACGGGACCATGGGCACTTCGCCTCCCTCCCGTTGGTACGTGTTACACACTACTCTAGCAACGTGCCACGACGCATTAAAGCGAATTACCTTTGTGGCATGTACAAACGGATCTCAGAGCGCGTCGATAACTTTGCTAGCTTTGTCGGTGCAATTGGGGATGGTATGTTTCATATGGTCCGCGCTGGTTACCCTACTTCTGAGGTAACGACCCAATGGGCCGACCTTGTGTTCGACACCACGGTGCCCCTCCTTTGCACCACCGACCGGGCCTGTCTCCACGGCTCGGTCCTTAGGCGTTTTTTCCAGCGGTTAGCGGCTTCCGAGGCCCGCACTGGGAGCCCGACCTGGTAACTCGTATACTTTATGTCCTTGCTGTGTTTCCGGTCTCATGTATGTCTGGCCGTTCCAAAGTTCTGCGCTGTCATGGGCTTTACGATCCGTTCCGTTTCGTTCCGTGGTTGCTACTCAACGTGTTGCGAACGCGGGTTGTGCCTGTTTCCTCGCGGATATGCTGCGGCGGGTTGTTTGCAACGGGCTTACCTCTTTTTCATTTGTTTCTCAGACCGGCGGCGGCGGCACCCAAACGCTTCTTTACCTCACTATGTAACCACTCATGCCCATTTGTTTCCGACGCCATGGGGAGCTGCTTGCAGCCCGTGGTCTCCTTTAGTACTCCCTGCGACAATGCCCGCCCCACCCCGCATACGCCCTTGGGACGCGCCTCCCTGCCCTCTCTGTCCGGCTACCGTACCTCCCCTTCTCTCCCTCCCAGTATTCACAACCCACATCGTCCCATATACGCCCTGGAGACGCGATTCCCTTGTCCGTATTGTCCGTATGCACCACTACAGTCCTAACCCGCTTCGCACAACTTCCTCTTAAATCCAGCCCGTCTGCCTTCCTCCCGCTATGCGTCTCCCTTATATGCCACCTCAACCCGCTCTGCCTCTTTCCCCCCTGGTTTGCCTGCTGCATACTGTGTCTGCCTCCAAGCCTCCCTACTTCGTTTACCAACCGTCTCGTGGCTGGTCGCGCTTCCGCTGCTGCCCGCAGGCAAGTCTACCACGGTCCCTTCGACGCCAAACACTGCACCTCAACCTCGTTCCGTTACTGCCCACACGTCTTTGTTCGCCATGTCTTATGCCTGCCGCATTGCACCCAGGGGGGCCACTTCTGTCTTGTCTAACGTTTGTCCTCTCTTGTGTGCAGCGACCTCTGCGGATCACCGCAGCACAGGTTGTAGGTTGTGCCGTCGGGAAGGGTTTTCGGGACATCAGTTTTCACGGCGTCATCGGTTCAGGAATCTTCTCTTTCGCGGCGAGCGCGCTGAGGTCAGCTGTACTGCGTGTAGCCTGAACCTGCACACAATTTCAGTACCGTTTAGCCTCATCCTGGGCTGTCTGTTCTCCCTTTCAACCTCCCTTTCAACCGTTCTGTTGGCATTCCCATGCTTGCGAGGCCAACAACGCTGCAAGAGTGCAAGGACATGTCTCTGTAGGCCTGGCACTGTTGCCGTTACAGGCGGCGAGTATCTGCGCGTGGCAGCTTGGACACGATGGGAGCTGGCTGCTGCAAGAACGCAGAAATCGAGTACAACCCAGATGGCACCCCGAAGGTTCGTCTCGAGGCAGGGCACAACGGCGGCCACGGCCTTTGCAACCTGGGTCGTCAGTTAGCTTGCAAGCCTTACCGAGCAGTCAGGGCGGGCTCGAGCCGCGGACAGGGATGCCAACGGTGCACTTACGGGGTTTTCGGGTTGACCCACCACGTGCAACGCGGTACCGTCAACCGTTCTGGGTTAGGCAGCGGGGCGGTCCGCAAAAAAAGGCTCAAGGTTTGCAGGCGCGGTGTGTTCCACAGCATCTGCCTACCAGCGATGCGGCGGTGCGCGCTCGCACGTCAAGCACGTTGTGGTAGGCAGCGTCCGTGTGTCAGACTGCTGAGAAGCATGCATGCGCCGGCCGCTTTAACAGGACCCGCAAACCAAGGAGCAGATGCGGCAGGACCCGAAGGACCTGCGGGCAGCTGCGCGGGCTGCGGACTGGGCGCATATGCGGATGCTGCTGCGCCGCATGCCCCTGGTGCAAATCCAGAGCGGCGCGGGCTCCGACGAGGGCACGGAGGATGAGGCCGGTGCGTGCCTGGTCCAAGCCTTCAGGGCGCAGGCCATGGGCTGATCTGTTGGCAGACTGCACCCACATGAACAGCGACGCCGTCAGGCGTCAGGCAACGTGTACACGCGGTGGCTAGGCGCACTTGTACAGCACGGGTACCGTACCAGGTGCACGTAGCGCACGCATACACGGCGGGGGGAAGAAGGGGAGGGTCGCACCGTACAGACCACAGCGGCGGCAGTGTGCCTTGAACGCTGCCAGCCAGCGCCATGGATACTCACGACGTCCGCGGGCGCCGCGGAGTTGGGGGTCGGCGCCGTACATCATATGCCCTCTTGCGGCACCCAGCGGCCGTTTACCATGCACCCATGCACCCGCCCTCCCGCCCAGCGCCAAACGCAACCAGAGGCTGCATGCGCAGCTGCCGCATGTACGCAAGAACGTGCTCGGTAAAGCGCACCCACCCATCTAATCGGTTTTCCTCTCCGCCATGCCGTGCGCCTGATCAGGCAACAACGCCCTCCACTTCTCCGTCGCCATCAACCATCTGAGGGGCGTGCGCAAGCTGATGCGGTACGGCGTACCGCCGCAGGTGGGTGGCGCATGTCGGCAGGAGCAGGGAGGGGATGTGCGCTTCGCCAGCTCTCATTCAGCCTCTGCATGCGAGCAGGCCTCTACAACGGTGTAGGCTGCGCGGAGCATCAGGCGCCGTGCAGGTTGGAGTGGGGGGATGGGGCGGCGGGTGTCGGGGACTGCGGTTGTGTTTGGCACGACGTCAAAGCCCCTCCCCCCCTTCCCCCGGGGGCAGCATTGCTGGCTTGATCGGCCACTTTGGATTGCCGCTGTCCGTCGCCGCGCCGCCGCTGCCGCATGTCTTCCTGGCTTGATCAGACTTGTCGCTGAGGAGGAAGGCGGCGCCGCATCGCGCTGAAACGCCTTGCTGCAATGTCGCAGCGGTCTGGTAACGCCTCTGCACCGTACTGCGTTCCCAGCCGGGCGGCCTTGTGGTCGTGGCCGCCAGAGGGTTGGTGAAGTACGGAAAATGGGTCCAATCGGATCGCTTGCGCACTGCGAGAACCGTACGCATCGCCAGAGGGTGCCAACGGTTCCCATCCGTACAGTGTAGTACAACGTATTTGATGCAGTGGGCCGTTATCAGTACGTACGATCTTCCCAATCTTTTGGAACCAGTGCGTATGGTTGAACGCAAAGCCAAGGGCGGCTGGCACCCCTCTCATATCATCTGCCAGTGTGGTCGCTGCTGCCTGCAGATCAAGAACAGCGCTGGGCTGACGCCGCTGCACCTGGCGCTGGAGGGAGGGCGGCTCAAGGCGGCGCAGGTCCTGTTGGACAAGGCGGCGCAGCTGCGCGCGGCGCAGGCCAGCAAGAAGGGCGGCGGCAGCTCGGGGCGGGGCTAGCGTCATGCTCATCAATGTGCCGGTGAGCGTGCATGCCCACAATCGTGCCAAGTATTGGAAAGAGAAGGTTTCGCTGTTCTTAATACTGCATGCATGCGGGGAAGCGCGCATACCTGTGGAGTGTGCGGTGATAGCCGTGGGTGGGAGGCGAAGTGGCGGGCGGGACAACGTGCCAAGCATGTACCGTGACAGAACCCGAGGGATGTACGGTGCCGTGCATCCGCAGGCGTGTGCGCTGTTGCATGTGCTTGCGCCGTTGTGCAGTCTGGACCAAAGCCAGGGTAGTTTAGTTGGCTACCCCTCGTGACGGTGGTGTGCAATGACTGTGCACGACTCATCACGCCGCTGCTGCTTCTCAGGACAAGCGCGGCGTCAGCCCTCTGCTGGCGGTGGTGGCCGCCGGCCGCCTTTCCCTGGCGTACCAGGCGCTGGCGCTGGCCAAGGCCGCTGGCGAGGTGGTCAACTACGACCTGACAGACTCGCAGGTACGGCATGCGCCTGACACAGTCACGCACAGCCCCTTTTGGGTGACTCACTGGCCTGCCCGCTTTGCGGTTGGCGCCTAGCTGCTACGGCGATTCCGCAGCAAAGCCTTGCCGCCGTTGACCACACGTGCTTTGACCACCACATGTCGCGTTGACCCTCCCTGTACCCCCCCCTCCCTCCCCCAGGGCAACCACCTGGTGCTATACGCCGCCAAGTGGGGCTGGGTGGACGAGCTGGAGGCCTGGGTGGCCAAGCTTAAGGCGCCCAGAAAGGTACGGCAGGCACACACGTGCACACGTGCGCACACGCACAGCGCGCCACGCGCCACGCGCCACGCGTTGCTGCACAGGCGCGTAGGAAACGCGCCAAGCTGCGTGGCAGACGCGCGCGTGTGCGCTCGCATCCCGTCCGCAACGCCACACGGCAGTAGGGGGGGGGGGGCGATGGTTTCGGCCACCACATCAGTCAGTATCGACGCAGCATCGTGGCACTGCTTGCTTGGTTGGTTGGTTGAAGGGCGGTGCGACCGGCACCCTCTCTGCGCACCACCACCACCACCACCACCACAGTGCACACGCTTTGCTTGACCCACCGGCCACGCGCACACACACACACAAACACACTTAAGAAGAAGAAGATACGCTGAGCTGAATACTGGAATGCATGCCGCGGGCCGCGCATACCTGTGCCAGTGCGCTCACACACACACACACACACATCACGCACCCATCCATAGGCACCGCAAGATGATGTGGGCGGGCCCCTCCCTGTACGGCAGAGTACGGCCTATGCCCTGCTGCACAGGGCGCGGTTGCTCTGCCACGCGGCAGATGCCAAGGCAAGGGGCTGAGCACGTGCAGCCCCTCTCGCAACTGCTCCGCTCCACCCACCCATCGCATGCTACCGCCCACACTGCGCTCGTGCAACCCCGAAGCGCGCGCCACACCCGGCTGCTGCTGCTGCTGCTGCTGCCGTTGCGCCTTCGTCTACCGCCGTCGCCGTCGCCGCACCGTGTGTGTGCGTGCCCTGCTCGATCTCCGCCACCGCGCAGCCCGGCTTCCCTGGCGCGGCCGCCCCGGCTGCTGCCGCCCTTGCCTCCCCCCGCCCCCCTCCGCCCACATGCTCCTCCCCCCCCCCCCCCCGCGCACACCCCCTCAGGTGCTCAACGTGCAGAACCAGGACGGCGAGACGGTGCTGGGCAATGTGCTGCTGTTTGCGGCGTCGGGCCTCATCGGCAAGCAGCGCGCGCTCTCGCTGGTGGAGATGCTGCTGTCGCAGGGGGCGGCCGCTTCCGTGCCGTCCTTCAAGGTGCGCCACACGCGCGGCGGCGGGGTGCACTTCGTAATGCATGCAATGTACCCATGCGTACGGGTTGAGCTGGGCATAGCGTTTCCGCTACACATTGTTGCATTCGATGTATTGGGCTATGGCGGGTACACACGATCAGATGTAACGTCAAGGGCAATCGGCGCCCTCCGCGGCTGGCTGCGCAGCACACAGCTACAGCCTAGCCGCACCGCACCGCGCGCCGACTTCCCGCAGCTCGCTCGGCCTCGGCGAGGGGGCGCTGCTGCTGCTGCTGCTGCTGCTGCTGCTGCTGCTGTTGGTGATGATAGCGTTGGTTTACCAAAACGGGGAATGCCAAGTACTGCAGTATTGACTGCGCGCAGGTCGGGCTCGTGGGGCGTGAAACGTAGATCAGTATCGGGTAAAAGAATACGTTTATAGCTCGCGGGTACGCTGCACGGACTAGCGTATCGGGTTTTCAATAAGTGGGTGTGGCGCGCCGCAGGCGCGTAAAGCAGAAATGGGGTCGCGCCGCAGGCGCGTGCAGCAGTATCCGGGCCGCGCCGCAGGCGCGTGAAAGCGTTGCTGGCAAGGGGTCGCGCCGCAGGCGCGTAGCACAAAAAAGGGGGAACCGCAAGTGCAAGCGTGCAACGTGCCGCATGCAGTGCGTGTATGGGGCTCTGGGATATACCCAGAGTGAGCAGCCTAGACCGGTTTCGCCCTTGCTCAAGGGGCTCATCAGTAGGCTTAACCCATGTGCCATGCGTGCGTGCAACGTGCAGCGTGCAAATGCGGGTCTGCGCTGTCTGGGGCTTACATTGTGTAGCTTGTTGCTTGACGGGGGACTTGGAGCCGGGCGGCTTGGGGTGGGCGCGGATGTGCGGCGGACGGTTTGGCGGGCTTGAGGAGGTGATGCGCGGTTGTTAGCTGCTGGCTGTTTGGCTGTGTTATGGGGGTGATAAGGTGCGCGAGAGAGTTGTTTTGGCAGAGTCTTGTGGCTTAGGGCCGGCGTGGCGCGTCGTAATGCTTGTATAGCGTCGCCTTTTGCCGCTGGGTGTAAGCCAGGTTGCGCGCCAAATGTTCATGACGCGTTTGTCACTTCTTTGGATGGTGCGTTGGATTGTTACTTTGGCGCTTTTGTAGCCGTGTGCCTCGTCATGGTGCTTTTTGGAGGGAAGCGGCGCGCGCGCAATCGTGCATGGGCGAGTGTGTTGGTTGGGCGGTTGTACGGCTGTAGGTGTAGGTGTAGGGCCCTAGATCGTACGATTGGTTATAATGGGCAGATCGGGACGCATTTGTGGCTCTGCGCCTGTCTTGCGCGGGGGGTTTACAACATCAACGTCCTTGCGCGTTCAACCAGTTCCACGACGAGCAGCGCGGGCGTAGACATTGTTCGTTATTAGTGGCTTTCGCGCGTGCGGCGGCTATGACTGCTAATCAAGAGGTGCGTCCATTAGGAGTTCATCAAGCGGTCGGTGCAAGGTTTTTTACGACGGGGTCGAGGATAGTAATAGCGTGGTCTCCGGTAGCGACTCGTTCAACGTTATGCGGCAACACGTACTGTGCGGCGTCATGCAACTCCGTTAGGTTCATGCGGTGGCGGTCGTGCCATTATGTATCAATCGAGTTAAGGCGCTCAAGGACGGTTCGAAGCAGCGCCCTTATAAGGCTGCTGCTGCTGCTGCTGCTGCGGTGGGCTGCGGTGGGCTGCGCCGCGCCGGGCCTGTTGCGCCCCGCCCGGCACGGCGCCGCCGGCGGCGTTTGGGCAAGAGCGCCCACGCGCTGTACAAGTGCAGTACAGTACAGCAGGGCCTTCGTCGTGCACAAACGTAGCGGCGTGCCTCTGCCCTGGTCGATCCCCGGCCCCCCCCCAGGAGCGTGTGCCGCTCATCAGCCTGGCAGCCGCAAGCAACAACCTCAGCATCTACGGGCGTATCTTGGACGCGGTAAGAAGTGCGTCCATGCGTCTGTGCATGACACTGCATGCCTACCCGCCCGGGCCCGGCCCGGCAGCGCGCGGCGGCGGCGGCGGTCAGTCAAGCTCCATCGCTTCGTCGGGGCATCTGTGTGTGTGAGAGTAGCACCTACAGCGATCAATCGCCGCCCACACACGCCTTGATCCCTCCCGTGCTTCCACTTGGATTGAAGCACCGAAACATGCGCACCACAAGCTCGTACACCCAAAGAGCCAACACGTAGCTCAGGCGAGTGCCTGCTCGGCGAACCCAACTCAATCCATTTTTGGACGTGCTGCGTGTTGGTTCTTGGGTGTTCGGATTTGTGGTGCGCACCTGCCTTGCGCGCGGGTGGTTCCTGCGTGAACGAGTGTGTTTGGGGAGAGTGTTGCAGTAGCGCCTAGCCTGCTGTTGCCCCACACGGCCCCTCTCAGGGCGGCGATCCGGTGAACGCGCACGACGCGCTGGGCCGCACGCCGCTGCACTACGCGTCGGCCAGGGGCGCGACGGCTACAGGGTCGGACCTGCTGGACAGGGGGCTCAAGGTACGAACGTACGGCAGGCAGGCGCGGGTGGGGGGAGGGGCCATGATGGGGCCCTATCAGGCGGGGCCCTATCGGGCGGGCGCCTATCAGGCGGGGCGCCGTGGCGGCGGCCCCCGGGGATTGGCGCAGCGCGGGGGTGGCGGGGGAGATTTCTGAAGAAGCGGAGCATGCCACACAGTGCATTGCGGCGGGGAGGCTGAGGTGAGGTGAAATCGTTGCAGCGGGTCTGGTCGCTGGTTGGCCCTCCCTCACGCGCCAGCCGTCCGTATGTGTGCGTTGCCCGTCGCAGTGTCGCGTGTCGTCCGTGCAAATCACGGGCGTTGGACGGGCGTTGGACGTGCTCTGCACTCTTGTCTGCCTGCCCAAGCTGTGTGTCGGTCGGCGGCCTGCGCCACCCCACCTGTGCAACTTGGCCTCCAAAACCCAAGCACTGCCCTGTGTGCCGTACAGGCTTACGCGCTGGACCTCCAGGGCAACACGCCGCTGCACCTGGCGGCCATGCGCGGCCAGGAGGCGATGGTACAGCTGCTGCTCGCCAAGGCGGATGACAAGGCAAAGGTACCGCAGCAGCAGCTCAACCACGCTGACCTGGCGGACGAGGTGTCGTCGTCGGGGATCCCCACGTTTGGTTTCTGGTTTCGGCCGTCACGGCTTGGACGTTCGTTGGTCCGGTCAAAAGGAGCAACATGCACGGCAGACAAGCTGCATAGCCGAGCCGAGCATCCATCACAGTTGACCGTTGAAAAAGCGGTTCAACGTCCTGCACTGCACCGCGCGCCGTGCGGGCTCCTCCTCCTCCCCTCTACTGGGCCAGCCCTTGCGTATGCGCGCGTGTGTGTGTGCGGCAAACAGCGTATCTTCTTCTTATTAAGTGTGTGTGCGGCAAGCGAGCGGCCTGGCCCCGCCCCCCCTCCGCTCCCTCCCTGCCGTGCTGCCCCCCCCCGCTGCTGTTGTCCTGCCTGCCTGCGTACAGGCCCTGCTGACGCCCAACAAGGACGGCCTGACGCCGTACCACCTCGCGCTCAAGGCAGGGCCCAGCGACAAGGCGCAGGTACGACATGGAGTCGCTGCGCTGTGCGCGGCGGCGCTGTACGGCCCTTGGTGGTACGGCAAGGGCACAGCACGGCGCGTGCGGCGCTCGGGTGCAGCGGGACCTTTTGGCGTGCGTGGCCCTCGTTGCGGTCAAAGGGTGGGAAGGCATGCGTACTGCAGGCCGGGTGACGCACGGTGCAGTGCGACCCTCTGTATGTTCTTCTTCTTGGAAGGCTTTCTCTTTGTTTCACGAGTGATATGCGGTCCTCCGCCCAGCACCAAACCCCTTTTTCTGCTTCCCCCTCCTCCTCCCCTCCCCGCCCCCCCCCCCCCACACACACACACACATACTCCCCTTGCTGCTGTACCGTCTCTGTTGTACGGCAACAGAACAACAGCCTGGCGCTTATCGAGGCGCTGGGCGCCGCCTTCACCACCCCCGTGGTGCCGCCTAACGCTAAGGAGACGAAGAAGGGCCCCCCGCCCGTCGTCGACACGCCGCTGCTGCTTGCAGTGGCCGGCCACCAGGACAGGGTGGTACAGGCGCTGCTGGACAAGGTGTGGGTGGGTGGGGGTGGGGTGGGGCGGTGGGTGCTGCTGCTGCTGCTGCTTGCTTTGATGCATGGCTTTGTCCTCCGGTGTTCCCCGCCCGGCTTACCTTGTAAGATCCCTGTGGCAGAGCCGTACAGACGCAGAGCCGCTACAGGCGCTGCCAGGCAAAGGAAGGCAAAGGAGGGTGAGACCGCCTGTACCGGTGGGCCGAAGCACTGCAGAGCACACGCACCGCGGTACGGCAATGCATGGTGCCGTACTGCTCTCTTACACGTGTGACTGGCTGCCGCATGCAGGGCGTGGGCGTCAACGAAACGAACGCCAAGGGCGAGCTGCCGCTGGCGCGCAACCTGGCCGGCGCGTGCGCCGCCACGTACGACCACGACGCGGCCATCTTCGAGATCCTGATCGGCGCGGGCGCCGACGCCAGCACCGCCTCCAGCGAGGCGCACCCGCTGCTGGCGGTTTGCAGGGTGAGCCAGGGGGGGGGGACCAGGGGGGGGGTACTGCGTCTGGCGCGGTACGCTGGTGGATGTCGCACGTGCCGTGGGGAAGGGCCAGAGGCGCCCGTCTGTATCTGTTTTCCGTTTGCGATGCCACACGCCACGCTGGACAGGCCACCGCAGGGGGAGGGGGGGGAGCGGTCTGCCGCAGGATCACCGCTTGGCTGACTTTTTTGCCGGTGGTGCAGTTTGGGGCTTCCTGCATCATCATCATCATCATCATCATTACGTAACGGGTGCCGTACAAGACGGCCTGTGCTCAAACCTGCAGAAGGCCGCTAGCAGATGGCAGGCCGATTGACGCGGCGGTGCGTGTTCCCCCAAGGGCAGAGGCACCCCTCCCTGCTGCCCGCCCCCGTCTGCCTGGACCCACCCGCCCCCGCCCCTGGCGCCCCGGCGCAGAACAACCTGTCCCCAGTTCGCGGAGAAGGCCGTGGCGGTGCTGCGCGCCCAGGCGGGGGGCTTCCTGGACTGGGAGAGGCGTGACGACAAGGGCTACACGCCGCTGGCCATCGCGTCGTACCACGACAACGCCTGGCTGGTCAGGTGCGCTTCATGCACCCCGGTCCGCGTGCGCGCGTGCGCGTGTGCGTGCGTGCGTGCGTCACCCCGTGGAGCTGCATGCCCTTGTACTCAACACTCAAAACCACCTGCCCCGTCCAATCATGGGCATGTGGGGTGGTCGGCGGGCGTGTGTGTGGGGGGGGGAGGGTGGATGTATGGGTGGGTGGGTGGGTGGGGTTGGGGTGGGTCAGGGCGCTCGGCGGGGGTGGGTTGGCAGGCCGGCCGGCTGCATGCCGTGTCCGCAGCAGGGAGGGTACCTGCCCCCCGCCCGCCCGCCCGCCCTTCAGCTGGTTGATGTTCATGTGTTTGGCACGCCCATTCCCTGGCCCCCCACCCCACCCCACCCCACCCCACCCCACCCCACCCCACCCCACCCCACCCCACCCCACCCCACCCCACCCCACCCCACCCCACCCCACCCCACCCACCCCACCCCACCCCCACCCCACCCCACCCCACCCCACCCCACCCCACCCTCCCTTCCAGGCACCTCATCGACGACGTCAAGATCGACCCCAACGGCGAGGACCAGCGCACCGCATCCACAGCCCCGGAGGTGGTGGGCACCACGGGCTGCATGTGCTTCGCCAAGCCCGTGCTGGCGGCCGGCACCGTGGCCGGCCAGACGCCGCTCATGTGCGCCGCCAAGGGGGGGCAGCCTGGCGGCGGTGCAGGTGGGTGTGGGCGCCAGCGGAGCGAGGATGGGGGCGGGGGTGGGGGGGGGGGAATGGTGTGTGCGCCAGCGCTCGCGCGCGGGGGGGGGGGGATGGGGGGCGGGAGGGAAGACAGTGGCTCCAGTTGCAACTCTGTTTTGGTTGCAAAGGCTGTGGAGGCCAGAAAGAGGGAACGAAGGAGGCTCGCGTGCATTGCATGTATGCATGGAACGCAGCCGGCGGCGCGCCGTTTGACCTTCAGCCAGCTTAGCTTATCGGCCCTTCCCTTCCCTTGGGCCAATCACGCGCCTCGCCGCTTGCGAACCCACCGCACGCTGTGTAGCAGCTTTTACTGCTATCTGTGGGGCCGCTGTTCCTCGAGGCTGTTGCCACCGCCGCCGCCGCCGCTGCTGCTGCTGCTTCTGGTTCCCCTGGTGCTGCCGTACAGCTGCTGCTGAACCGCGGCGCGCACGTTGACGCGGTCGACGGCGACGGCCGCACCGCGCTGCAGCACGCGCTGCACCTCGACAAGGCCGTCACGCTGCAGATCGCGGCGGCGCTGCTGCAGGTAGGGCCGGGCCGGATGGGGCTGGCTGGGGCGGTGGCGGGGCGGGGTGCCGTACGCTAACTAATCCTCCACCATTCGCCAGCCGTACGGCACCGCAGGGGGCCGTACGCTAGTCCTTCACCATTCGCCAGCCGCCACTGTGCTGCGGCGGTATCGACGTGGTGATGACAGCGCTGCTTTCCCACAGTCTTTTTGGGCTATAGGGAGGCAGACACGGGCAGCGCCGGTGTGTGTGTGTGTTTTGGGGGGGGCCGGGGGAGCAGCGCATTGTGAGGCCATCACTCTCCCTCCCTGCATCGAGGTCCGGCCTGCCTGGCCTCGGGGCTGCGGCTGTGATCGTGGCAGCGTTTGGCGCAGCTTGTGCACTGTACGGGCTGCCCGCTCCCCGCTTGTCCGTACCGTACCGTACCGGATATTCTGCCGACCCACCGCGCTAATCGCGATACGTGTCAGCAACGCAGCGCTGTGGTCAAGCTTTTGGGCCCCTTCTAATTTCCGGTTGCCCCCAATCAACCAACCAACCAACGCGTAGGCCGGCGCCAACCCCCGCCACGGCGTGCGGAGCTTCAACGCCGGGCCACGGCAAGGACGACTGGGCGTGAGTGCCCGTACACTCGTACAAGCGCGCGAGGGGGTTGCCGTACACTTTGATGCCGTACATCGGATTGCATTCCGCCATCGTTGGACTGTGCTGATCCGGGTCAAGGGACCGGCAACGGTGGATGCCCACGTGCTGCTCCCACCTGTGCGACCCTAGCTCGACTGGCACTGAAGGTTGCATCGTACGGCGCGGTGGTACCCTCCCTGTGTCTTTTGGGGCTGCTGCACAGCCGTGGCGTGTGCCTGGCGTGGCGTGGCGTGGCGTGGCGTGGCGTGGCGTGGCGTGGCTTGGCTTGGCTTGGCTTGGCGTGGCGTATTGCCCTGCTCGAGCGAGCCAGCACCTGCGTACCTACCTACCTACCTACCTACCTACCCGCCGCCCTGGGTGGACAGATTACGGCACGCCCATGTGTGGTGGTTGCCCGTGACGTAACGCGTCACGCTCAAGCAGCCGCTCCTTCGTGGTACGGGCGCTGCTGCAGGGAGTGCGTGGACCTGGTGGGGGAGAGCTGGCCGCACCGCGCCGTACGCTACGGTGAGCGGCCGCGCCCGGCGGGGCCGCGCGGCGCTTCGAGCGGCCATCATCTCCATCCCATATGCATCTCGTGCAAAGCTCTCATGCCGTATGCCCCAGCACAGCATGCACGCGCACTTGTTGCGTCTGTTCGGCTGCTTGCGCTGCTGGTTTCTGCGCGGGTTCGGTCGGGCAGTCAGGCTTTCTGTTTTCGTCGTCGTCGGTTGTTGCTGCGTAATAGGCAGGCTTCCGTTTTTGCAGCTGTCTCTTTCCGGGTGGGCGGGTTCTTTGCACGGGATCCAAAAGTTTGGGAAGATCATATGCCCCTGCCTGGCTGCGCCGGGTGGGTGCACGGCAGGGAGGGTTGCAGGGAGGGGCACAGTCGGGCACAGGCACGGCATCTCGGACCCTGCACGGCCGCACAGGCCGCCGGAAAGTGTGACAGGCAGCGTGCGCGCCGTGGGTCTGGATCTGCACAGGCGTCCACACTTTCCTGGAGCTTTGGGCTTCGTACGGCGGCTCCCTGGAGCTGCTCGCCACCACCGCCCCCGACGCTGACGACATGCCCGGCGCGGAGCTGGCGGACGAGGACAAGGGCGACTTCTTGGACTACGCGCCCAAGCGCAAGTGAGCGCGGAAGGGGGGGAGGCCAGCAGCAGAGGCGCGAGCAGCCTTTTTATGTGTCTGTCTTCCGCATGTTTTGAGTTGGTTTGGCGAAACCCCACCACCCACAGGAGCGCACTGGTCCAGCCGGCCAAGCGCGCAGCGTGTGTGGGGGGCAGCGGGGAGCCAGCGCGGGAGGGTTGGGCACAGGGCGTCAGCGTTTTCAGCCATAACATCGTTAGTAGCGGCCTACAAATGCAGGGAATTACATGCAAAGCTACAGCGGTCATCGGTACCCTCTGGTCGGGCCGGCAGGCTCCGCGCGTGCGGCTCAAGGCGGGGGCGTGCCACAGGGTGGGCGGCTGCGGCGGCCCGCCCCGCGCCGGTGTGCACACACGTGCGCCCTTGTGGGCATACGATACGATATCTTTCTCCCTATGTCCTTTCTCCTCCTCCTGCTACACTACGATTGGCGCGGCAGCACGCCGGCAAGGAGA